>SJYT01079996.1:81782-99101 GCA_006410635.1 Cephalophus harveyi | reverse complement strand
TCAATAACCTCAGATATGCAGATGACACCACCCTTATGGCAGAAAGTGAAGAGGAACTAAAAAGCCTCTTGATGAAAGTGAAAGAGGAGAGTGAAAAAGTTGGCTTAAAGCTCAACATTCAGAAAATGAAGAGCATGGCATCTGGTCCCATCACTTCATAGGAAATAGATGGGGAAACAGTGGAAACAGTTTCAGACTTTATTTTTTGGGGCTCCAAAATCACTGCAGATGGTGACTGCAGCCATGAAATTAAAAAACGCTTACTCCTTGGAAGAAAAGTTATGTCCAACCTAGATAGCATTTTCAAAAGCAGAGACATTACCTTGCTGACTAAGGTCCATCTAGTCAAGGCTATGGTTTTTCCTGTGATCGTGTAAGGATGTGAGAGTTGGACTGTGAAGAAGGCTGAGCGCTGAAGAATTGATGCTTTTGAACTGTGGTGTTGGAGAAGACTCTTGAGAATCCCTTGGACTGCAAGGAGATCCAACCAGTCCATTCTGAAGGAGATCAACCCTGGGATTTCTTTGGAAGGAATGATGCTAAAGCTGAAACTCCAGTACTTTGGCCACCTCATGCGAAGAATTGACTCATGGAAAAGACTCTGATGCTGGGAGGGGTTGGGGGCAGGAGGAGAAGGGGACGACCGAGGATGAGATGGCTGGATGGCATCCCAGACTCGATGGACGTGAGTCTGAGTGAACTCCGGGAGATGGTGATGAACAGGGAGGCCTGGCGTGCTGCAATTCATGGGGTCGCAAAGAGTCGGACACGACTGAGCGACTGAACTGAACTGAACTGATCTTTATAAATGAATCTACAGCTCTAAATTTTCCTCTTAGCCCTGCTTATACTATATTCTATAAGTTTTCATTTTCATTGGTTGCTAGGTATTTTCTAATTTCCCTTGTGATTTCTTTTGGCCTATTGCTTGTTTAAAAGTATGTTGTTTTAGAAGAAGGGAATAGAACAGTGGCATCAGAAGCACAGAGGTAGGTGAAATGGGGATATGTTGGTCAAAGGATACAAAGTTGACGTTCTGTAGGATGAATAAGTTTATGTGATGTACAGCATGATGACTATAATTAATACAACTATATTGTAAGCTGGAAACCTGCAAAGGGAGACTCCAGGTACTCTCATGACCAAAATAAAAAGAATGACAACTATGTGAAGAAATAGATATATATTAACTAGCTTGACTATAGTAATCATTTCAGTTATATATATATATATATATATATATATATATATATATATATGCTGTGCTGTGCTCAGTCACTTCAATCATGCCCCACTCTTGCAAGTTATTGACTGTAGCCTGCCAGGTTCCTCTATCCATGGGATTCTCCAGGCAAAAATACTGGAGTGGATTGCTGTGCCCTCCTATAGGGAATCTTTCCAACCCAGTAATCTAACCCATATCTCTGGCATCTCTAGCATTGCAGGTAGGTTCTTTACCCACTGAGCCACCTGGGAAACCTAAATATATATATGTAAACATATGCTGCAGACTGAAAATATATACAATTTTTATTTTTTAAAGTGTGTTGTTTAATATCTATAAACTTTGTATCTTCCAGATTCCTTCTGTGATTGATTTTTTTTTTTTCATTCTATTTGATTGGAAATTTCAACTAGGGATTTTTTAAGACAGTGATATTTATTATTTAAATTATTTTAATCTATTCCAATTTATTAAGACTTTTCTGTGGCCTAACATATGGTCTATCCTGGAGAATATTGTATGTGTACCTGAGAAAAATATGTTTAGAGCCATTCACTGATTTTTTTTTTCTTTAAACTGGCAATACCAGCTGATAGTGAGAATGCAGAGCAACAGAAACACACATTCATTACTGATTAGAATATAAAATTTTAAGACAGTTTGGCACTTTTTTACAAAACTGAACAAAATCTTACCATAAAGATCCAGAAATCCACTGCTGGAAATTCATTCATCCAAGTGACTTGAAAACACAAAAATCTGTATATAAATATTCATAGCAGTATTATTAATAATTCCCCAAACTGGAAGCACCAAGATTCAGCAGATGAATGGATATTCAAACTGTAATACTTCTATTCATATGATTCAATCCATAGATGGGTGCTATTCAGCAATAAAAAAGGAATGAGCTATCAAATCATACTAAGGCATAGGTAAAGGTTAAATGCATACTGTTGCCTGAAAGAAGCCAGTTTCTGAAGAGGTTATATACTTTATTGTTCTATTTATAGGACATTCTTGAAAAGGCAAAACTATATAAGCAGGTGCCACAGTTTTGGGAAAAGAGAGGTTTGACTAGGTAAAGCACCAGAAACATTTTGTAATAGTGAAGATGTTGTGTGATGCTGTATTGGTAAAAACATGCCATCATGCATCTGTCAAAAACTTTAGAACTTTGTAGCACAAAGACTGGAGCTTAATGCATGCAAATTTTAAAAACAACATTCAGGTGGTCAGAAAAACCAAGGATGAAATGTAGACTATGACCAAAACTGCTTACTATTATAGTGTATGATATAACCTCACTAAAGAGGATGGGAAAAAAAGATTCTGACCTAAGTAACGTTGGAAATAAGTAGAGCTTGTGACTAAACGTAAAAGACACTTTTCATAATCCGCGTGTGTGCATGCTAAGTCATTTCAGTCATGTCTGACTGTTTGTGACCCTATGGACCATAGCTCACCAGGCTTCTCTGTCCATGGAATTCTCCAGGCAAGAATACTGGAGTGGGTTGTCATACCCTCCTTGAGGGGAATCCTCCCAACCTAGGAATTGAACCCACATCTCTCACATCTCCTGCATTGGTAGGCAGGTTATTTATCACTAGCATCACCTGGGAAGCCCCAATCACTGTACTCTTGCACAGATAAAAGTTTTCACATTGGAAGAAAACTAGAATGAACCTTAGATAATGGAGACATGAGTGTGACCTCTTGTTGAGCTTAATATAGAATCAAACGGATACATTTAGAAATATTTGTAGATATGTGTATAAGTAAGTCAGTACATAAATGTATTTCCTTGCTCTGTCAACTGAGAATGTCTACAAACAAATATGTACCAATAGCATCCTTCAAACTTTATGATAAGGTCTTGATTTCTATGAGGAGTCTTTGGAGAAATGGCTGATTCTAAAACTGGGATAATGAGCCTGGGTCATCCTATAATGGCAAAAAGTACAGATACTCCTATTCAAAGAGATGGAGTGTAAATCCCTACCCCTAAGTGTGGAGTTTAAATAGTGACCCCTTTCGAAAATTAACAGTATGGAGAGGATGAAATAAGAATAACTGTGCAGCAGAAAACTCTGTCAAACCCACCTCAACTAGGTGACACATCATATACATGGTTCCATCTGTAATTGGATGTTATTCGACCATAAAAATGAATGAGTGGCCAAGCCATGAAGACATGGACAAATGTTAAATACATATTGTTAAGTGAATGAAACCAGTATCTGAAAAGGTCAGAGTTGACAGAGATAAGTGTCAGGGATCAAGGTAGGCTGCCCCAAAATGTATCTCAGTGGTGTGCTGATTATTCTGAACTACATCACTTAAGACACAGCCAATACAAGAGGAATACTCTGACTCTCCTTTCTGTCTCACTACAAACAAGAAATAAATCGCTTATGTGAAAGTTGCATCTTGAAGTAGAAGGATCCCGTTATCACCAAAGATTTAAAAACTTGGGCTGAAAAGCCTATATAAACAAACCTTGTTATTTCTCTAATTGCCTGCTGCTACTGCTATGTCGCTTCAGTCGTGTCCGACTCTGTGTGACCCCATAGACGGCAGCCCACCAGGCTCCCTCATCCCTGGGATTCTCCAGGCAAGAACACTGGAGTGGGCTGCCATTTCCTTCTCCAATGCATGAAAGTGAAAAATGAAAGTGAAGTCACTGAGTCGTGTCTGACTCTTCGTGACCCCGTGCACTACAGCCTACCAGGCTCCTCTGTTCATGGGATTTTCCAGGCAAGAGTGCTGGAGTGTGCCATCGCCTTCTCCTCTCTAAGTGCCTACCCAAGCCTAAATTCTGTTCATAGTTCTCACTAATTGGTCTCCCAAAATCAAAGGTACTTTGTCCTGTCAATTTATCACAAATTCATTCATTCTTTCTTTGAAAATTGTAAAAGCTGCTTGATTTGGTTGCTTCTTAAGTTTCATTTCTATGGGACCTCTGTGTACAGATGATTAAGATTTATTTCTATTTCTCTGATAAATCTGTCTAGTGTCAAATTTTATTATTAGTCCGGCCACAAGAAATTAACAGTTATTAAGGAGGAATGAAGCACAAGCATGGGTTGGATGAAGCAAAAGCTGGAATCAAGATTGCCGGGAGAAATATCAGTAATGTCAGATATGCAGATAACATCATCCTAATGGCAGAAAGTAAAGAGGAACTAAAGAGTCTCTTGAAGGTGAAAGGAGAGTGAGAAAGCTGACTTAAAATTCAACATTCAAAAAACTAAGATCACGGCATCTGGTCCCATCACTTCATGGCAAATAGATGGGGGAACAATGGAAACAGTGACAGACTTTATTTTCTTGCCAAAATCACTACAGATGGTGACTGCAGCCATGAAATTAAAATACATTCACTCCTTGGAAAAAAAGCTATGACAAACTTAGACAGCATATTAAGAAGCAGAGACATTACTTTGCCAACTAAGGTCTGTATAGTCAAAGCTATGGTTTCTCCAGTAGTCACATATGGATGTGAGAGTTGAACTATGAAGAAAGTTGACTACCAAAGGATTGAAGGTTTTGAACTGTGGTGTTAAAGAAGACTTTTGAGAGTCCCTTGGGCTGCAAGGAGATCAAACCAGTCAATCCTGAATATTCTGATTTCCTGAAGGAAATCAACACTGAATATTCATTGGAAGGACTGCTGCTGAAGCTGAAGCTACAATACTTTGGCCACCTTATGTGAACAAACGACTTATTAGAAAAGACCCTGCTGGGAAAGATTGACAGCAGGAAAAGAAGGGGACAACAGAGCATGAGATGGTTGGCATCTCAGAGCATGAGATGGTTGGCATGTCCATTGAGTTGGTGATGGATGGCATCACCAACTCAATGGACATGAGTTTCAGCAAATGCCAGGAAATGGTGAAGGACAGGGACGCCTGATATGCTGCAGTCCAGAGGGTTGCAAAGAGTCAGACATGACTGAGCAACTGAACAATAACATCAAAAGAGGGGGAAATTTATCTCTTCCTAATGTAAGCCATGTTAATAGTATTTATTATTTTTTTATATACAATCATATTTGAAATTGTAATGCTCAAAATTCTCCAAGGCAGGTTTCAACAGTATGTGAAGCATGAAATTCCAGATATTCAAGCTAGATTTAGAAAGGGTAGAGGAACCAGAGATAAAATTGCCAACAACCATTAGATCATTGAAAAAGTAAGAGAGTTTCAGAGAAAAACATCTACTTTTGGTTTATTGACTACACCAAAGCCTTTGTCTCTGTGGGTCACAACAAACTGGAAAATTCTTAAAGAGATGGGAATACCAGATCACCTTACCTGCCTCCTGAGAAATCTGTGTGCAGATCAAGAAGCAGCAGTTAGAACTGGACGTGGAACAACAGACTGATTCCAAATTGGAAAAAGAGTACTTCAAGGCTGTATTTTGTCACCCTGATTATTTAACTTATACGCAGAGTAAATCATGTGAAATGCTGGGCTGAATGACGCATAAGCTGGAATTAAGATTGCTGGGAGAAATATCAGCAGTCTCAGATATGCAAATAGTACCACTCTAGTGGTGGAGAGTGAAGAATTAAGGAGCCTCTTGATGAAAGTGAAAGAGAGTGAAAAGATTGGCTTTAAAACTCAACATTCAAAAAACTAAGGTCATGGCATCTGGTCCCATCATTTCATGGTGAATAGATGGAGAAATAATGGAAACAGGGACAGACTGTTTTGGGGAGGCTCCAAAATCACTGCAGATGATGGATGCAGCCATGAAATTAAAAGACACTCGCTCCTCAGAAGAAAAGCTATGACCAACCTAGGCAGCATGTTTAAAAGCAGAGACATTACTTTGCCAATAAAGGTCTGTCTGGTCAAGACTATGGTTTTTCCAGTAGTCATGTATGGATGTGAGACTTGGACTAGAAAAAAAGATGAGTGCTGAATAATTGATGCTTTTGAACTGTGGTGTTAAGGAAGACTCTTGAGAGACCCTTGGACTGCAAGGAGATCCAACCAGTCCATCCTAAAGGAAATCAATTCTGAATATTCATTGGAAGAATTGATGCTGAAGCTGAAACTCCAGTATTTTGGCCACCTGAAGTGAAGAATTGACTCATTGGAAAAGACCCTGATGCTGGGAAAGATTGAAGGCAGGAGGAGAAAGGGATGACAGAGGATGAGATGGTTGGATGTCATCACTGACTCGATGGACATGAGTTTGATTAAGCTCCGGGAATTGGTGAAAGACAGAGAGGCCTGGCATGCTGCAGGGTCACAATGAGTTGGACACAACTGAACGACTGAACTGAATTGACCTGATATTTGCAGTGTGATTTATTTCTTCTGCTTTTTTGTGTAGTGGTCATGCAATTGATACTCTAATAACTATTTTAAAGTATTTATTTATTTACTTATTTATTTGACTGTGCCAGATTTAGTTTCATGATGCAGAATCTTCGATCCTGATCTTGGCATGTGGGATATTTAGTTGCATGCAGCATGGAACATGTAGTTGTGGCATGTGGAATCTAGTTCCCTGGCCAGAGATTGACCCAAGTCCCTTGCATTGAGAGGAGAGTCTTAGTCACTGTACTACCAGGGAAGTCCTGTTAGAATTTCTTCTAGGTCTGATATAATGACAGAGAAGGTAATGGCACCCCACTCCAGTACTCTTGCCTGGAGAATCCCAGGGATGGGGGAGCCTGGCAAGCTGCCATCTATGGGGTCGCAGAGAGTCAGACACTACTGAAGCGACTTAGGAGCAGCAGCAGCATAATATAATGAGAATTATATCATACCTAGATTTTCCTCCCTCAGATCCATCCCCTCAAATCCATCACTCAGTCTAATCATGAAAAAAAGCTTATAAGAAAAATCCATTTGAAGGACGTTCTACACAATACCTGCCCAGTACTCCTCAAATTTGTCAAGGTCATCAAAAACAAGGAACATGTGAGACATTTTTATAGCCCAGGGGATCAAGGAACTATGACAACCACATTTTATATCATGAATGAGATTCTGATACAGAAAAAGGAGATTAGGTAAAAACTAAGAAAATCTGAATAAAGTATGTACTTTAGTTGATTATTATACCTCAGGATTGGTTCACTAATTGTGACAAATGTGTTGTATTAATGTGAAGTGTTAATAGAAACAGAAGCTGAGTGTGAGGTATTAGGAAACTTACATTTTTCTGTAAATCTAAAACTATTCTAAAATAAAAGTTTATTTAAATAAATATATTTATATGCATTTCAGTTACATTCATAAATTAATCTATACTTAAAGATGGAACCTGGTAAAAATAAATTGCAAACATAAGAATCTAGGAACACATGAAAATTTCCCATTTGCAGTGGTTCTCCCATCACTAGCAGCAGCCTCTGATGCTCATTGTGTGTTGTATGCCTTAAATAGGTAGGTGGGTTGGTAATCATTTCTTCATTTGGTCTGATGCCACTGAAATATATGACTTTCATTTTAAATACAATACATCATCCCAGCATCTTGAGTCAATTTGATTGTAGGTAAGGGATGATGTACTGATGACACAGGGGTACTGGAGTTATAATCCCTGATAAAGTTCTGGCAACAATGACTGAGCTCATAGCATCTGAGGGTGTCTTGGATCTGGTAAGCTCCACAGGGGTTCAGGGGAATTTTTCACTCCTTACAGAGATGTGAAGGATGAGTTTTATCCCAGTCTTATGGTTTCATTTTTCCCAGCTTCCCCCCACCCCCTCTGCTACAAGAAAGCAGCTGTACATGATGCTTGATGCTCAGTGTTCCTCTTGAATCAATGAGCATTTTCCCAAGTAGAGTAATTCTGAGCCCCACAAGTAAAACACTCAGGATAAGGGGCTTCTTAAGATACTATAATGTTGTCTTGTCTAAAGCATACTTTCTCTCCAATCATTTCTTGAACTTTAATATTGTAAAGGTACTAAGAGGGAATTTATAGATAGAAATTTCTTCATCATCAAAACTTTAGGAGAAAGACAACTGAAAAAATTTGCAAAGCCTGAGAAGTGGATTAGCATCAATTCAGCCTCAGTCATTCTCAGCACAATCTGCTCCTTCTCCCCTGGCCTCCTCTATGTGTACATCTGTCATAGCACACTCTCCATGAGATCTTGAGTTTGTTTCCATTATCTTGAAGATTTTGATTTCTTTGCCTGTGCGTCCTCACCCTAGGCTCTCAAAGGCTGGCTACTGACTATGTGAGGCAGCCAGTGTGGTGGATGTCCTCCCCCACTTCAGGAGCTTGAGCCTGATGCTAAGGGCTGAGAGTTCATTGATCACAACCTGTGGGTCGTCAGACAGCACTACAAGGTGCAAATAGTTTTACACCAGATTCGGATCTTTGGTGCATATGCTATTTTTGGCATCTCTGATCATGCAGCAGAGAAATCTACAGAGCATCTCATTTCAAGAGACATTGCTACAGGAGGAGTTCATATGAAGTTCCCAGGGAAAGCAGACCTCATTGAGTTACAGTGTGGCCATATAAAGAGCTCCTTCCCTCCTTGAGCCTGACAGGACAGCAGAGTTATTACTAAGGAAGACCATACATCAGGAGACTGACATTCACCATGTCAGTATCCTGAGGAAAAATTCCTACTCTGTAGCCAAAGAAGTGATACTATTAGCCTTTTCTTGGATAGAAGACATTATTAAGCATTTGTCCAAACTCACAGCTGTGCCATTTTTGAAAATCTGCCTCTTGATGGCACACACTCTTCGAGCCAATTTTGAACTCTTTCCTGCCATGACTTATGAGGAAGGATGAAGCACTAGAAGTACTTTTAAACCAAACTTTCTGTCTTATCACTGTCCCTAAGAAGCATCATTAAAACAGAAAGCTGCCTTCCAAATAGAGGCATTCTCCTTCGCTTGGTATGAGAGTGAAAGAAGGGCTTAGGAGGGAGGTTAGTGTCATGACTAGTGCTATCCAGCATAATAGTCTGAACATTTCTGCTTTTCTATACCTACAAATAATCAGTTTCAGTTCAGTCGCACGGTCATGTCAGACTCTTTGCAATCTCATGGACTGCAGTACACCAGACTTCCCTGTCCAACACCAACTCCTGGAGCTTGCTCAAACTCATATCCATCGAGTCAGTGATGCTGTCCAAACATCTCATCATCTGTTGTACCCTTCTCCTCCTGCCTTCAATCTTTCCCAGCATCAGGGTTTTTTCCAAGGTGTCAGTTCTTTGCATCAGGTGGCCAGAGTACTGGAGCTTCAGCTTCAGCATCAGTCCTTTCAATGAATATTCAGGACTGATTTTCTTTAGGATGGACTGGTTGGATCTCCTTGCAGTCCAAGGGACTCTCAAGAGTCTTCTCCAACACCACAGTTAGAAAGTATCAATTCTTCAGTGCTCAGCATTCTTTTTGGTCCAACACTTACATCCACACATGACTAAGAAAAACCATAGCTTTGATGAGATAGACCTTTGTCGTTAAAGTAATCTCTGCTTTTTAATATGCTGTCTAGGTTGGTATAGCTTAATTTCATACTGCAGTCACCATCGGGAGTGATTTTGGAACCCAAGAAAATAAAGTCTATCACTGTTTCCATTTTCTCCCCATCTATTTGCCATGAAGTGATGGGACCAGATGCCATGATCTTTGCTTTTTGAATGTTGAGTTTTAAGCCAACTTCTTCCCTCTCTTCTTTCACTTTCATCAAGAGGCTCTTAAGTCACTCTTCCCTTTTTCCATAAGGGTGGTGTCATCTGCATTTCTGAGGTTATTGATATTTCTCCCAGCAATCTTGATTCCATCTTACGCTTCAACCAGCCCAGCATTTTGCATGATGTACTCTGCATATAAGTTAAATAAGCAGGGTGACAATATACAGCCTTGACATACTCCTTTCCCAATTTGGAACCAATCTGTTGATTCAAATCAATTGAGATTTATTAAACTAAATGTAACAGTTTCTGGCAACACAAAATGAACACAGTTATTTGGTTTTGAAGAGGCACAGACCTCTCTTCCCAAAGTGTTATTCCTCCTTTGATATTCCTTTGTGGTCTTTTAGAAAGAATGTAAAGGAACGTTATCATAACATCAGGTGGGTGGGTTTCAAAGTGATGC
Organism: Cephalophus harveyi; assembly: GCA_006410635.1. Taxonomy (NCBI): domain Eukaryota; kingdom Metazoa; phylum Chordata; class Mammalia; order Artiodactyla; family Bovidae; genus Cephalophus; species Cephalophus harveyi. The sequence goes on along the minus strand of SJYT01079996.1, from coordinate 88,781 downwards.
ATGAAGATTTATCTGTCCCATTATCTTCAATAGCTTTGATAGCTGTGTAACCAAATCCCCAGCAACTTCCTTCAGTCTGGCTGAGTTTTCAGTCTGACATTTATGGAGTCCATGGAACAGTGTCCAGGTGTCAGCCCAGGAGTTGGAAGAGTTCCTGAAGAGAGCAGGGCTGCTGGTCAGTTCGATGGAGCCTCTTCCTCTCATCTGCATGCCTCCCCATCTCAGGGCTGGTTTCTATCTCCTAAGAAAAATTAAGAGGAAAGGCTGATGCCCCAGCCTCCATGACTAGGGTTCTGGTGTTGCCATGGATAGTAACACAGGGAAGATTAGCAAGGTTGAGGGTCCCAAGGGGCCAGCCTTCACAGCTAATGCTTCTATAGACAGAGTATCTATCTAAGGAGGACCATAGAAGATGATACCCACAGTCTTAACAATCTTTTCACACCCCTTACCTGCCTCTGGGCCAGGCACACACATCACGGGTGCTTCCTGTGCCACCTCACATGGTCTCATCAAAATGGGCTTTCCCTCCTCCATGCTCAGCCATAGGCTAGTGAAAAGGTCTTTGTTCTCACATCTTTTCCTTTCTCTCCAGACTTTGCTATGAAATGCTTTTCCCTTTCTACAGATATGTCAAAAGCAAAAACAAAATAAAAGAAACAATTCTAATTAACCACCATTTTTACAGGAGGGGAATTATCAATTTTACTAAAAGAACACGTATCACTGTCAAAATGCATTATGTGTGCCCGGGCTGTAAAATGTACAGAGGCTTTGTACCTTAGACTATTTGAAAATTGTCCTTTTCAACATTCATGTCAATCTCTGGAGCTTCTCTGTCAAAGTGGCTTCCATGCTGAGCCTCACTCAAGAAGGAGGGTCCAGGTCTCTACTCACAGATTCCAATAATTTCTGGGGTTCTGTTATTTCACCTCTGTGCCTAGGTGTCTCAGCCTTTGATGGGGACAGGGCATCCTTTTCAGAGACCACCTCCACTCCATCTTTTATCTATCTGACTTACAACACTGTATAATTTTAAGGCATATAGCATAATTATTTGACTTACACTTGTCAGGGCCCAAAGTAAGTAGCCTTAAAATGTGCCTTAATCACATATTGATTATTTTGAATTAAAGTTACATAAGAAATGGCCAACATGAGGGTAGGTACAAGGAGGAAAGAAGGGGGAAGGATGGAGAGCAGGTTGCCTGACACTCCTGCTCTGCTCTTAAGAAACAAGTTGGGGAATTGGGTGCTGTTAGTTTGTAAGCACTTTTCAATGTCTACATTCATGTGGTCTTTAAAATGAAGTCATTTCAATTGCAACATTTTCAATTAATGGGCTTTTCTTTAAAAAAAAAAAAAGGCAAAAAATAACTCTCTCATATGAAAGGTACACTTCTTGAATCTGAAGTTAGAAGGACACCCTTATCGCCAGAGAGGAAAAAAAAAAGAAAAAAACCCCTTAGGCTGAGAAGCCAACATAAACAAACCTTGTTACCTTTTTTATATTTCCAAGTTAATTTTATAAACATTCGATCTAATTTTTATTTATTTTCTCTTTTGCTGAAAATTGTGTTACCTAATGTCATTAAAATTGTCACTTTTTTCCTATATTATATGCAATGTATGTATGTATGTGTACATATATATGTATGTATGTATATATAGTTCATCATGAATGGACTAAGAGTGTATTAAGCTAAGTGATATAAATCAGAAAGAGAAAGATGAGTACTATATGATATCCCTTATATGTGCAATCTAAAAAATACAACAAACTAGTGAATATAGCAACAAAAAAGCTGACTCACAGACATAGAGGACAAACTAGTGGTTTCCAGTGGGGAAAAGGAAGGCAGGAGGGCCAACATTGGAGGTAGGGGGTTCAGAGCTACAAACTATTATGGATAAAATAATCTACACGTGTATATTGTACAACACAGGAAAGATAGCCAATATTTTAAAAATTGTGAAATACTATGTTGTACACTTATATAATAGTCACACCAAATATACCTCAATTACAAAATAAAAATAAAATAAGAAACTACAAGGACATTCTAAACACAATTCAGGAATCATGTTGCTAATAGTAAATTTGGTAGCTTCAATTTAAAACCATTCCAGTGTCTAATTTCCACTCTGACACAATGGGGGAAAGTGGTCACTTATTTAGGCTCACTTGTTCAGTTGTGTGGTGGGGAGAGGGGAACACTGCAAACACAAATCACTGGCTTGTGTGGGGAGTGCTTGCCCCAGCTCATAGCAACATGTGCTTTCCTGGTCTACACTGCTCAGGCTCCAAGTTACTCTGCAGGGGAACTGTCCAAAGCTGGCCCTGCATTTTGTGTACTTCCCAGGTCTAAGCTTCTCAGGTTCAGGTTCTCAGGTAGTCCACAAAGGCACAGACTCAGTTGGGCATAGGTTTTGTCACCTTCCCAGGTCTGAGCAGCTCACGCAACCAGGTGCTTAGCATGTACCTGGGACCTGTCTCTTATACACATCTAGATGTGTATAAGAGACAGTGTATACACAATGGCTTGTATAGCTATGAACCTTCCCCTTAGCACTGCTTTTACTGAATCCCATAGGTTTTGGGTTGTTGTGCTTTCATTTTCATTTGTTTCTATGCATATTTTGATTTCCTTTTTTATTTCTTCTGTGGTTTGTTGATTATTCAGAAGTGTGTTGTTTAGCCTCCATATGTTTGCATCTTTAATAGTTTTTTTTTTCCTGTAATTGACATCTAATCTTACTGCTTTGTAATCAGAAATGGTGTTTGAAATGATTTCTTTTTTCTTTTTTTTTTTTACTAAGGCTAGATTTATGGCCCTTGATGTGATCTACCCTGGAGAATGTTCCATGAGCACTTGAGAAAAAGGTGAACTTCATTAGATCTAATTGGTCTAACTGGTCCCTTGTACCATTTAAAGTTTGTGTTTCCTTGCTAACTTTCTGCTTGATTGGTCTATCCATAGGTATAAGTGGGGCCTTAAAGTCTCCCACTATTATTGTGTTACTGTTAATTAGCATTTGTCTTACATATTGTGGTGCTCCTATGTTGGGTACATATATATTTATAATTGTTATATCTTCTTCTTGGATTGATCCTTTGATCATTATGTAGTGTCCTTCTTTGTCTCTTTTCAGAGCCTTTGCTTTAAAGTCTATTTTATCTGATATGAGTATTGCTACTCCTGCTTCCTTTTGGTCTCCATTTATGTGAAATGTCTTTTTCCAACCCCTCACTTTCAGTTTGTATATGTCCCTTGTTTCGAGGTTGGTCTCTTGTAAACAACATATATAGGGGGTTTTGTTTTTGTATCCATTCAGCCAGTCTTTGTCTTTTAGTTGGGGCATTCAGCCCATTTACATTTAAGGTAATTATTGATAAGTATGATCCCATTGTCATTTACTTTGTTGTTTTGGGTTTGAGTTTATAAACCTTTTCTGTCTTTCCTGTCTAGAGAAGATCCTCTAGTATTTGTTGAAGAGCTGGTTTAGTGGTACTGAATTCTCTGAGTTTTTGCTTGTCTGTAAAGCTTTTGATTTCTCCTTCATATTTGAATGAGATCCTTGCTGGGTATATATAGTAATCTGGGTTGTAGGCTTTTCTCTTTCATCACTTTAAGTATGTCCTGCTATTTCCTTCTGGCCTGAAGAGTTTCTATTGAAAGATCAGCTGCTATCCTTACAGGGATCTTCTTGTGTGTTATTTCTTGTTTTTCCCTTGCTGCTTTTAATATTTACTCTTTGTGTTTGATCTTCATTAATTTGATTAATTTGTTTCTTGGGGTATTTTGCCTTGGGTTTATCCTATTTGGGACTCTCTGAGTTTCTTGGAATTGGGTGGCTATTTCCTTCCCCATTTTAGGGAAGTTTTCAACTATTATCTCCTCAAATATTTTCTCATGGCTTTCTTTTTGTCTTCTTCTGAGACTCCTATGATTTGAATGTTTAGGCTGTTTAACACTGTTCTGGAGCTCTCTGAGATTGTCCATGTTTCTTTTAATTCTTTTTTCTTTTTCCCTCTCTCCTTCATTTATTTCCACCATTCTATCTTCCACCTCATTTATCTTATCTTCTGCCTCAGTTATTCTACTGTTGGTTCCCTCCAGAGTTCTTTTAATCTCAGTTGTTGTGCTCTTCATTATTGACTGATTCTTCTTCATTTCTTCTAAGTCCTTATTAAACATTCCTTGCATCTTCTCAATCCTTGTCTCTAGTCTATTTATCTGTAACTCCTTTTTGTTTTCAAGATCTTGGATCATCTTTACAATGATTATTCTGAATTCTTTTTCAGGTAGACTCCCTAGAGATAGGGAGTAGGGAGGGGTAGGGAGGGAATAGAAGTGACCTGGGGGAGAAAAAGGAGAGTCATAAGGGGAGAGAGCAATCAAGCCAGCAATCACACCCCAAGTGAAAATGGATACTGAAGACTAGATTCTTAAAGGTACAAAATTGATAGCAAATACCAAATCCTTGATAATCAAATCCTCTTTGGTTTTGTTTGGTCGGCATTTATCATATTCCTTTGCCTGTTGAATATTTCTCTGCCTTTTCATTTTGTTTAGATTGCTGTGTTTGGGGTGACCTTTATGTAGAATGGAAGTTTGTGGTTTCTCTTTATTGTGGATCTTGCTCTGTGTCAGGGGGATTGGGGGTTGGACTAGTGGCTTGTCAAGGTTTCCTGGTTAGGGAAACTTGCATCTGTGTTCTGGTGGGTGGAGCTGGATCTCTTCTCTCTGGAGTGGAATGAAGAGCCCAGTAGTGAGTTTTGGGGTCTGTGGTTTTGGTATGGCTCTGGACATCCTGTACTCAGGCTGTGCACCTGTCTTGCTGGAGAATTAGTGTGGTATGTCTTGCTCTGGAACTTGTTGGCTCTTGGGGGGAGCTTGGTTTCAGTGTAGGTATGGAGGCTGTTGGATGAGCTCTTCTCTATTAATATTCCCTGGAATCAGGAGTTCTCTGGTGTTCTCAATTTGTATTTAAGCCTCCTGTTTCTGACTTTCAGTCTTATTCTTACAGTAGTCTCTAGACTTGTCCATCCATCCATCACAGATGATAAAACATCTAGGTTAATGATGAAAAAATTCTCCACAGTGAGGGACACCCAGAGAGGTTCACAAAGTTACATGGAGAATTGAAGAGGGAGGAGGGAGATAGAGGTGACCAGGAGGAGAAGAGGGGGAGTTAAAAGGGGAGAGAGCAATCTAGCCCATAATCAATTTCCTCTGTGCTTTCCACAGTCTGGAACACCAAAAGTGGTTCACGGATGTACATAGAGAAGAGAAGAGGGAGGTGGGAGATAGAGGTGACCAGAAGGAGAAGAGGGGAAGTCAAAAGAGAAGAGACCAATCTAGCCAGTAATCAGTTCCTTAAGTGTTCTCCACAGCCCAGAACACCCAGAGAGATTCACAGAGCTAAGTAGAGCAGAGAAGGGGTAGGGAGGGAATAGAGGTGACCTGGGGGAGAAAAAGGAGAGTCATAAGGAGAAAGAGCAATCAAGCCAGTAATCACACCCCAAGTGAAAATGGATACTGAAGACTAGATTCTTAAAGGTACAAAATTGATAACAAATACCAAAAGCAAAGATTAAAAATATAGAGTAGAGGTTAGACTCTCAGAAATACAATATTAAAAATACAAAACAGAGTAAGGGGGTACCCTTTTCTCTGCACCCTCTCCAACATTTATTGTTTGTAGACTTTTTGATTACTGTTGGTGGGAATGCAAACTAGTACAGCCACTATGGAGAACAATGTGGAGATTCCTTAAAAAAATAAAAACTGGAAATAGAACTGCCATATGACCCAGCAATCCCACTGCTGGGCATACACACTAAGGAAGCCAGAATCAAAAGAGACACATGTACTCCAATGTTCATTGCAGTGCTGTTAACAATAGCCAGGACATGGAGGCAACCTATATGTCCATAGGCAGATGAATGGATAAGAAATATGCCATACATATACATAACAGAATATTACTCAACTATTAAAAAGAATGTATTTGAATCAGTTCTAATGAGGTGGATGAAACTGGAGACTATTATACAGAATGAAGTGAATCAGAAAGAAAAACACCAATACAGTATATTAATGCATATATATTGAATTTAGAAAGATGGCAACAATGACCCTATTTGCAAGACAGCAAAAGAGACACAGATGTAAAGAAGAGACTTTTGGACTCTGTGGGAGAAGGTGAGGGTGGGATGATTTGAGAGAACAGCATTCAGTTCAGTTCAGTCGCTCAGTCGTGTCCGACTCTTTGCGACCCCATGAATCGCAGCACGCCAGGCCTCTCTGTTCATCACCATCTCCCGGAGTTCACTCAGATTCACGTCCATCGAGTCCGTGATGCCATCCAGCCATCTCATCCTCGGTCGTCCCCTTCTCCTCCTGCCCTCAATCCCTCCCAGCATCAGAGTCTTTTCTAATGAGTCAGCTCTTCTCATGAGGTGGACAAAGTACTGGAGTTTCAGCTTTAGCATCATTCCTTCCAAAGAAATCCCAGGGTTGATCTCCTTCAGAATAGACTGGCTGGATCTCCTTGCACTCCAAGGGACTCTCAAAAGTCTTCTCCAACACCACAGTTCAAAAGCGTCAATTCTTCAGCGCTCAGCCTTCTTCACAGTCCAACTCTCACATCCATACATGACCACAGGAAAAACCATAGCCTTGACTAGACGGACCTTAGTCAGCAAAGTAATGTCTCTGCATTTCAATATGCCATCTAGGTTGGTCATAAGTTTTCTTCCAAGGAGTAAGCGTCTTCTAATTTCATGGCTGCAGTCACCATCAGCAGTGATTTTGGAGCACAAAAAAATAAAGTCTGACACTGTTTCCACTGTTTCCCCATCTATTTCCCATGAAGTGATGGGACCAGATGCCATGATCTTCGTCTTGTGAATGTTGAGCTTTAAATCAACTTTTTTGCTCTCCTCTTTCACTTTCATCAAGAGGCTTTTTAGCTCCTCTTCACTTTCTGCCA
>SJYT01079996.1:68227-81760 GCA_006410635.1 Cephalophus harveyi | reverse complement strand
GTATAGAGCTTCTCCACCTTTGGCTGCATAGAATATAATCAATCTGATTTCGGTGTTGACCATCTGGTGATGTCCATGTGTAAAATAGCATTGAAACATGTATATTACCACATGTGAAATAGATCACCAGTCCGGGTTCAATGCATGAGACAGGTTGCTCAGGGCTGGTGCGCTGGGATGACCCAGAGGGATGGGATGGGAATGGAGGTGGGAAGGGTGTTCAGGATGGGAAACACATGTACACTCATGGCTGATTCATGTCAACATATGGCAAAAACCACTACAATATTATAAAGTGATTAACTTCCATTTAAAATAAATTCATTAATAAAAAAACTACAAAGCAAAATCAATCACAAAAATATAAAAATGTATATGAAATTTGCTTTAAAAACAAGGTCTTTTTGGCAAGATAATAGTAGGTTATAAAGATGAAAATTAAAGGAGTAATATATAACAATTTCTTTAAATTAAAAATGATAATAGTAAAAATATATCTAGGAATTTCTCTGGAGTTGTTGTGGGCAGCGTGAGGTCAGTTCAGTTTCAGATAGTTCTTTGTTCCAGCTTGTACTTCTTCTTAAGTTCTATAGGCCCTTTCCAGTGCTTAGTCAACACAATGCTTAGTCAATGTTAACTACAAGGTTTTAATCTGTTGCACCTATCACTTTCAGAGTGGTTCCTTCTTCTTTGTTTATTTTGGCTTAATCTGTTTGCAAGTCTCTCCAGTGTCTAATTTCCACTCTGACACAATGGGGGAAAGTGGTCACTTATTTAGGCTCACTTGTTCAGTTGTGTGGTGGGGAGAGGGGAACACTGCAAACACAAATCACTGGCTTGTGTGGGGAGTGCTTGCCCCAGCTCATAGCAACATGTGCTTTCCTGGTCTACACTGCTCAGGCTCCAAGTTACTCTGCAGGGGAACTGTCCAAAGCTGGCCCTGCATTTTGTGTACTTCCCAGGTCTAAGCTTCTCAGGTTCAGGTTCTCAGGTAGTCCACAAAGGCACAGACTCAGTTGGGCATAGGTTTTGTCACCTTCCCAGGTCTGAGCAGCTCACGCAACCAGGTGCTTAGCATGTACCTGGGACTGTGCGCCTTAATCACCTCCCCAGTCCCCGCTGCTCTGTCTCCCGGGTGAGCCATGAGAGCGCCGTCTCAGGTGTGCCATGTGTCTCTTCTGGGGAGCTGATCTCTGGCTGCGACCCTCCTAGCAGATGTCAACCATCCAGAATCCCAGGAAGACTTGGTTAGCAACTGGGAGACTGCTCACAGTTTGGTGGAGGATGCAGTCTCTGGGGCCGAGAGTGCCCCTTGCCTTCTGGCTCTGGCTGTTGCACCCCTGCCTCTCTGCCTCTAGTGGGGGGATGGGCCAGTCTGCAGCTGGCTAGCTCTCCTTTGGTATCCACTCAAACCTTTGTTCTATGAGTGGGCCAGGCTGCACCTTAGGTTAGAGCTTTTTGTGGGAAAGTTCTCTCTCTCTCTCTTTTTTTTTTTTCTCTCTCTGGCTGTCTCACAGTTTGGGTTGCTATCTCATGTTAGCTCCCTCAGATTGGCCTCAGGACATTCAGGCCTTTTCTTTACCCTAAGCATGCAACCTGTGCCACCTTGTACTATCCCTGCTTGCTGGTGCAGACGTGAGCGTCTGGGCTATTTCTCCACTGGGAGTTGCGGTTAGGTGCTTATTTTCTGGTTTGTTTGTTTGTTTCTTCTCCCGGTTATGTTGCCCTCTGAGACCTGAAAACTCCCCACAGACCAGCAGGTGAGAAGGTTTCCTGCTGTTCAGATGCTTCTCCTCCTTCATCACTCCTTTCCTAGGAAGGGTCTCCATCCCTAACTATTTGTCTCTCTTTTTGTCTTTTATATTTTGTCCTACTTCCTTTCCAAAAGAATGAGCTGCCTTTCTGGGTACCTGGAGTCCTCTGCCAGTGTTCAGAAGTTGTTTTGTGGAAGTGCTCAGCATTCACATGAACTTTTGATGAATTTATGGGAGAGAAAGTGGTCTCCCTGTCCTATTCCTCTGCCATCTTAGGCTATTTCCATATCTTGAAGAATTTTCCAGTTTGTTTTGATCCACACAGTCAAAGACTTTGGCATAGTCAATAAAGCAGAAGTAAATGCTTTTTTCTGGAATTCTGATGCGTTTTTGATGATCCAAAGGATGTTGGCAATTTGATCTCTGGTATCTCTTCCTTTTCCAAATCTGCCTTGAACATCTGGAAGTTCATGGTTCACATACTGTTGAAACCTGGCTTGGAGAATTTTGAGCATTACTTTGCTACCATGTGAGATGAGTACAATTGTGTGGTACTTTGAAAATTATTTGGCATTGCTTTTCTTTGGGACTGGAATGAAAACTGATCTTTTCCAGTCCTGTGGCCACTGCTGAGTTTTCCAAATTTACTGGCATATTGAGTGTCTCACTTTTGCAGCATCATCTTTTAGGATTTGAAATAGGTAAACTGAAATTTCATCACCTCCACTAGCTTTATTTGTACTGATGCTTCCTAAGGCCCACTTTACTTTGCATTCCAGGATGTCTGGCTCTAGGTGAGTGATCATGATTATCTGGGTCTGGGAGATCGTTTTGTATACTTCTTCTGTGAATTCTTGCCACCTTTTCTTAATATTTTCTGCTTCTGTTAGGTCCATACCATTTCTGTCCTTTATCGAGCCCATCCTTGCATGAAATGTTCCCTTGGTATCTCTAATTTTCTTGAAGAGATCTCTAGTCTTTCCCATTCTGTTCTTTTCCTCTATTTCTTTGCATTGATGGCTGAAGAAGGCTTTCTTATCTCTTCCTGCTATTTTTTGGAACTCTGCATTCAGATGCTTATATCTTTCCTTTTCTCCTTTGCTTTTCACCTCTCTTCTTTTCACAGCTATTTGTAAGGCCTCCCCAGACAGCCATTTTGCTTTTTTGCATTTCTTTTCCATGGGGATGGTCTTGATCCCTGTCTCCCGTACAATGTCACGAACCTCATTCCATAGTTCTTCAGGCACTCTATCTATCAGATCTAGGCCCTTAAATCTATTCCTCACTTCCACTGTATAATCATAAGGGATTTGATTTAGGTCATACCTGAATGGTCTAGTGGTTTTCCCTACTTTCTTCAATTTGAGTCTGAATTTGGTAAGATGTGTATAAGAGACAGGCATTTAGGTGCTTATATCTTTCCTTTTCTCCTTTGCTTTTCGCCTCTCTTCTTTTCACAGCTATTTGTAAGGCCTCCCCAGACAGCCATTTTGCTTTTTTGCATTTCTTTTCCATGGGGATGGTCTTGATCCCTGTCTCCCGTACAATGTCACGAACCTCATTCCATAGTTCATCAGGCACTCTATCTATCAGATCTAGGCCCTTAAATCTATTTCTCACTTCCACTGTATAATCATAAGGGATTTGATGTAGGTCATACCTGAATGGTCTAGTGGTTTTCCCTACTTTCTTCAATTTAAGTCTGGATTTGTAATAAGGAGTTCATGATCTGAGCCACAGTCAGCTCCTGGTCTTGTTTTTGTTGACTGTATAGAGCTTCTCCATCTTTGACTGCAAAGAATATAGTCAATCTGATTTCAGTGTTGACCATCTGGTGATGTCCGTGTGTAGAGTCTTCTCTTGTGTTGTTGGAAGAGAGTGTTTGCTATGACCAGCACATTTTCTTGACAAAACTCTATTAGTCTTTGCCCTGCTTCATTCTGCATTCCAAGGCCAAATTTGCCTGTTACTCCAGGTGTTTCTTGACTTCCTACTTTTGCATTCCAGTCCCCTGTAATGAAAAAGACATCTTTTTTGGTTGTTAGTTCTTAAAAGTCTTGTAGGTCTTCATAGAACTGTTCAACTTCAGCTTCTTCAGCATTACTGGTTGGAGCATAGACTTGGATTACTGTGATATTGAATGGTTTGCCTTGGAGACGAACAGAGATCATTCTGTCGTTTTTGAGATTGCATCCAAGTACTGCATTTTGGACTCTTTTTTTGACCATGATGGCTACTTCATTTCTTCTGAGGGATTCCTGCCCACAGTAGTATATATAATGGTCATCTGAGCTAAATTCACCCATTCCAGTCAATTTTAGTTCACTGATTCCAACCCCATGAACAGTATAAATAAGCTTATATCCCTATAAACTCCATCTTAGAGCTGTTTTTGCTCTGATCCATAGGTTTTATATCATTATGTTGTCATTTTCATTTGTCTCTAGGTTTTTTTTTTTTTTTAATTTTCTCTTTGATTTCTTCAGTATTCCCCATTGGTTGTTTAGCAGCATATTGTTTAATCTGTGTCTTTTTATTTCTTGTATTTTTGTTCTTTTAATTTGATTTCTAGTCTCATACTGTTGTCATAAGAAAATATGCTTGATATGATTTCAGTTTTCTTCAATTTAATAAGCCTTGTTCTGTGGCCTACTGTGTGATCTATCCTGGAGAATATTCGATTTGCCCTTGTAAAGAATGTGTATTCTGATTCTTTCAGATGGAATGTTCTTTATATATAATAAAAACTGCTTTTTAAAGTCACTGAGTTTGGGGTGATTTGTTACAAAACAATAGGTAACTGATAAGGTTTCTTTACCCAAATGTGACATGGTGAGCGGATGCTGGAAGGGCATTGTGTAGACTGTTAACGTAAACCTGAGGGCCTCAGATAGGTGACAGTGAGGGTTAAAGCAACATAAAGTAACTATAACTGGAACTGGAAGAAAGGAAATCTTTGTTATGTGGTGGCAGAAACTCTGACAACATAGTTGATTGCGAAAATATATAAAATAGGAGGTGTTCTTTATAAACCCAATAACCTAACTATGGAGATTTCTACAAAAGAATCAAAAGTTTTACTCAGCCTCTTTACATGACCTATGACAAAATGCCAAAGGCAGAGATGAGAAAAAAATTTAACTGTTAAATTCAAATGAGTTAGGACTTGCAGTTTTTAAAAATAAATAAGTTGTTCCTTATTCATGGACTTCCTGGAGGACAAGTAATTTTCAAAGTATGAAATGTCTGAGACAGATCAATTCCAAGTTAGAATTAGCATTATTTTTTCCTTTAAAATCTCACAGCAGTCTAGTGTGTTTTGTTTCATAAAAATCTTTCAGACAAGTGGAAGGTCAATTAAGGATTTCAAAGGTATTCTTATAGATCTTCATTAAATAACAGGTCTTCTAATAATCTTATAGGAATCATCCAATAAGAACATTGCAGGTAACTCATTTATTTAATCAATGTTTACTTTAAAATGTTAATCCATTTTAATATAATGTATATGATAAAATCATATCTAAGTCTAGATGTTTAAAAATATATACATATATAGGTACACACACACACACACACACATATATATACAATGTGTACACACACATACATAGACTATATATGCATCTATACATAATTGTTGGGGAAGAAGAACTTTCTCCCTACTCTTCTACATTCTTTTCACTGGTTTAAGAATTAAAATAAACACGAGATGGATTAACAAATCAAAATCAAACAGCAAAATTAACTCACCAAAATAACCAAAGCCCTCACCTTAAATACCATCCTCACCTAGAAACAAAAGAGGATGTTGAGGGTGGGGAGAGCTGGTTCTAGGAGGTGACCAAAAAAGCATGATAAACAACATTGTAAATAAAAAACAGTGAATAAGGTTGTCTCGCTGAACCAGGTCATTGCCTTCTCCATTGATATGAGTTGCTAGAGAGTCAGTCCTCCTCCTCTTATTTCTGTAGAGAGGGAGACACCCTTACATATAGAGATTTCACTTACAGATATGAATGTTTCTTACAAAAGCGTACATGCCTACAAGTTGCTTCATTCATGCCTGACTCTTTGTAAACCAATGAACCGTAGCCTACCAGACTCTTTTGTCCATGGCGTTCTCCAGGCAAGAATACTGGAGTGGGTTACTATGCCCTTCTCCCGGGATCTTCCCAACTCAGGGATTGAACCCGAATCTGTTATGTCTCTTGCATTGGCAAGCAGATTCTTTACCCCTAGTGCCACCTGGGAGATCCTTCAAAGGAGTAACTCATACTTGTTTGTCCTGTGTCTACTGTTTCTTAGAACATAGCCAGAGTTTCCCTGGTGGCTCAGTGGCAAAGAATCCACCTGTCAACGCAGGAAACATGGGCTTGATACCTTATCCAGGAAGATCCCACATACCACTGAGCAACTAAGCCCATGTGTGAAAACTATTGAGCCTGTGCTCTGAAGCCTGGGAACTGAAGCTACTGAAGCCCACATGCCCCTAGAGTCCATGCTCCATAACAAGAGAAGCCCCTCCAATGAGAAGCCTGTGCATAGCAACTACAGAGTAATCCCAACTTGCTGCAACTAAAGAAAAGCTCAGGCAGCAAAGAAGATCCAGCATAGCCAAAAGAAAAGAAAACAACCAAGTTAAAATAATTGACAAATCAAAGAGACATTTTGCGGTTGCAAATTCTGCTACCCTATGTAATCAATTTTTAGATCAAATTAAGAGCCACTTCCAGAACATCCTCAAAGAACAACAGAAAATATGTCCCTGTGCAAAGTACACACATTCCTAAAATAGATGTTACCTGAATGCTGCTAGTATTGAATCCCTGATGCCACATGTGAAAGGAAAATCACCATGGAGTCCATATTTCTAGGAGAGCTCTCTAAAATGCAGCTGGGGGCTCCAAAGAAGAAATACAGATGACCAACAGGCACATGAAAAATGCTCAATGTTGCTAATTATTAGAGAAATGCATATCAAAACTATGCTATACTACCTCACACCATCAGAATGGCCAACATCAAAAAGTCTACAGACAATAAATGCTGGAGAGAGTGTGGAGAAAAGGGTGTTCTCCTACACTGCTGGTGGGAACATGAATTGATGCAGCCACTATGGAGAACAGTATATAGGTTCCCTAAGAAACTAAGAATAGAACTATCTTATGATCCAGCAGTCCCATTCATGGGCATAACATGGTTCAAAAGGATCCATACACACCAATATTCATTGCAGTGCTGTTTCAAGACACTATGGAAAAGAACTGGAAGCATCCTAAATGTCTATCAAGAGAGGAATGGATAAAGAAGAAATGGTACATATGGACAATGGAATATTACTCAGTCATTAAAAAAAATAATGTCATTGGCAGCAGCATGGATAGACTTAGAGATTATTATACTAAATGAAGTAAGTCAGACAAAGGGACAAATATCATATTTCTCAAAAGCAGAAGCTAAAAAAAATGATACAAATGATCTTATCTACAAAACAGAAGCGGACACAGAAAACAAACTTATGGTTACCTAGGGAAGAATTATGGGGTGGGACAGACTGAGAGTTTGGCATTGACCTGTACACTCTTATGTTTAAAGTGGATAATCAACAAGAATCTACTGTATAGCACAGGAAGCTTTTCATTACTCTATAATAACCTACATGGGAAAAGAATTTGAAAAAATTAGATACATATATATGTAAAACTAAATCACATTGCTGTACACCTGAAACAATTTCAACATTGTTAATCAACTCTTCAGTTCAGTTCAGTCGCTCAGTCGTGTCTGACTCTTTGTGACCACATGAATCGCAGCATGCCAGACCTCCCTGTTCATCACCATCTCCCGGAGTTCACTCAGACTCACGTCCATCGAGTCTGTGATGCCATCCAGCCATCTCATCCTCGGTCGTCCCCTTCTCCTCCTGCCCCTCTTTTATAAAAATTTAAAAATTTAATAAAATAAAATAAAATACACTTAAGGAAAAATGATCCAATGAGAGGTGAATAAATAATTGTTAGGACAAGAAGAATTTGACATAAAATTTTCTCTCCCATTTGAGCCACCAACCTCTCCCCTTTAGAGCACATTGTGCATCTGCATTACACATTAACTAGATTCCCTAAGAAGATACAGGAATGCCTGCTCACCAGAAATGCAAGTATTTTTTTTTTTTTTCTGTTGCCAGCAAGGAGACTCCTTAAGAGATAGCATTCCTTTCTCAATCATGTAAGAGGTCATGATGACCCACTGAAAGTGAAAGTGAAGGTCACTCAGTCATGTCAAACTCTTTGTGACCCCATGGACTAAAGAGCCCAAGGAATTCTCCAGGCCAGAATAATGAAGTGGGTAGCCTTTCCCTTCTCCAGGGGATCTTTCCAATTCAGGGATTGAACCCAGGTCATCCACGTTGCAGGTGAATTCTTCACCAACTGAGCCACAAGGGAAGCTCACTACTGTCTTATTAGACTGTGTAAACTGTCAGTGTGTTACTTTGATGTATAACCTTGTGTCTCAAAAACTTATATAACTGTGCTCTGACCTCTAATGTGCATGACAATTCTCAGAGCTATCTGAAGGACTGTCTCTCAAGTCATAAGTGTAAGGGTGATGTGAATAAAATTGTCCATTTCTTTCTTAGATTGACTGTTGGTTAATTTTTTTTTCCTCTGACAGAGGTCTGCCAGTTGAGTTAGCAATGCCAGACCACCCGAAATTATATATAAATATATATACAGTCTTGTAGGATACCTTTGCCTGAAGATTTTACTGTTGCCACTTCTCTACTTCTTTCTATGCATGGTTAGAATCACCCCCTCAGGCCCAGGAGACAACTGGACTTCTCTGCCACCAGACATGACTCTGCCCTTTTAGGGCCCTCTTTACTCAGGGGGATATAATGACCAAATACACTCAAAAACAAGCTGGCCCAGGTTCTAATTTCCATGGGTTCTAATGGAGAAACATGCTTTTCCACTTGAGCGTCACACTTCTGTGACTCAACAAGAGTCTTCTGAATTCAGCAACCTCAACAGTGACCACAGGTGAAAGTTGATACCTGTGCTGAGAAGCCCAACATTTCTGCTCAATCTTCTGCTATACTTTAGTCAAAACGTATTTTCTCTTTCCAATGTTGCTGAACTGAACTCAGGTCCAATCAGCTGACATGCAGTAAAGCCAGTTTATTGACACTGGGTTGTGGTGAAAGAAAGTACTGCATTTATTGCAGGACCAAGTCAGGAGAATGGTAGCTAGCATTCAAAAGACCCGAATCCCCAGTGACTTTCAGGGAAGAGTTTCTTTTGTTTGTTTGTTTTCTTTTTCTTCTTCTTTTTTTTTTAATTTGGAAGATAATTGCTTTACAATGCTGTGTTGGTTTCTGCTGTACAACAAGGAAAGAGTTTTTAAAGACAACATTAGAAGTGAGGGTTTCAGGGTGTATGATCAGCTCATGGACTTTCCTCTGACTGATTGGTGGTGAGAGAACAAGATGGTGCTTCAGAATCTTAGTCATCAACCTTCTAGTTCTAATTAATGTGGAATCTACATCCTTGTGGCTAGCATATGGTCACCATCCTCCATCTGGTTGGGGGTCTTACTTTCTGGAAAACAACTCAAGTATATGGGTCACATTTTACCTATAAAAAGGAGGAACTAAGAGTCCTGTGAGTCCTTTATGGTTGAACTGTTATCTCTTGACTGCTGTTCCTTTGCTTCTGTAGTTTCTTGCTTCTCTAATTATTAACTGCTTGAGTTAAACATAAACTGAACAGAGGAACTTGGCTTTAGGGAGACTTGGTTTCAAGAGATCTTTTGCTCTCAGTTCTTGAAAAATGCCTTAGAGCCATTTCACTTTTGAATGTCTTATTATTTACAAGAATTGCAGGACACCCAGGAGGTAAGGAGAGATACCAGCTCCATAACACATTCGAATTGGGAGCAGAATCATTCACTGGTGTACGAAGAATTACAAAGCTTGCCTTGGGCTCTCTTAAACTTTTCCTTTCTCTCGGTTTTCATAATTCACCTATCAGTGAACTCTTGAAGCTGGTACCTCTTGCTGCTGCTGCTGCTGCTAAGTCGCCTCAGTCCTGTCCGACTCTGTGCGACCCCATAGATGGCAGCCCACCAGGCTCCCCCGTCCCTGGGATTCTCCAGGCAAGAACACTGGAGTGGGTTGCCATTTCCTTCTCCAATGCATGAAAGTGAAAAGTGAAAGTGAAGTATACATAGTGTTAATTTCTCTTCTTTTTGTATTAGTTTTACAAAAAAACTAATAATACCTGTTGAATTATTTAAACAACTAACAGGTTAGTTTATGAAGGTTTTTTCTTCTTCTTCTTCTTATTTTTTTTTTTTTTTTTGGCCACACCTCACAGCTTGAGGGATATTAGTTCACCAACTAGGGATCAAACTCAGGACCCTTACAGTGAGAATACTGAGTCCTAACCATTTGATCAGCAAGTAATTCCCAAATGATGTTTTTGATGACACAGTATTACAGGAAGCAGAAATATCCAGGCTGTTTTGATGCTATTGAGGGTTACATAGTCATTCACTTGCTTCTTGAAAACACTGATACAAAATCACACTGTAACAAGATTTGTTATGGAGATGTTTCTGTGGCCCTCAAAAACCTTTCAGACACACACAGTCAGACACATGGATAGTTGATGAAGAGTCCACTGAAAGGGAAATTTATTGATGTTGCCTCAGGCAGGACTGGGCTTCACAAAGCTCTGTGTTTTGATGGCTACTTGACAATGTAAAATATTATTTCCTATTTTTGATGTTATCCTCCCCAAAGACAACCAAAAAACCTACTGATCATCCAAATCTAAGTTTATTAAACCAGCTACAATTGGGAGAAGGCAATGGCACCCCACTCCAGGACTCTTGCCTGGAAAATCCCATGGATGGAGGAGCCTGGTAGGCTGCAGTCCATGGGGTCACTAAGAGTCGGACACGACTGAGCGACTTCACTTTGACTTTTCACTTTCATGCATTGGAGAAGGAAATGGCAACCCACTCCAGTGTTCTTGCCTGGAGAATCCCAGGGACGGGGGAGCCTGGTGGGCTGCCGTCTATGGGGTCGCACAGAGTTGGACATGACTGAAGTGACTTAGCAGTAGCAGCAGCACAATAAGAGAAATCACCCTGACTGAGTTTCAGAAATGGTAAATGGGTGGGGATTCAGGCTGGAACCTTGTAAGGCAGGCAACTGATTTGTATCAGGAAGAGTTAATAACAGTAACTTGTAATTGGTGGTAAGCTGAGGGGTCACAAGTGGGCCTGGATAGTGTAAGTGGTCTATTTTAGCCTGCTTATAGTCATCTATCCTGTTGTTTGTTGTTCAGTCACTAAGCCCTATCCGACTTTGCAATCCCATGGACTGTAGCATGCCAGGCTCCCCTGTCCTTCACTATCTCCTAGAGTTTGCTCAGATTCATGTCTATTGAGACAGTGATGCTATGTAACCATCTTATCCTATGACTTTCCCTTCTCCTTTTGTCTTCAGTCTTGATTTCCAGTATCAGGGTCTTTTCAGTGTGTTGGCTTTTTGCACGCGGTGACAAAGAACTGGAGTTTTGGCTTCAGCAATAGTCTTTCCAATGAACATTCAGGCTGATTTCCTTTGAAATTGACTGGTTTGATCTTCTTGCAGTCCAGGGGACTGTCAAGAGTCTTTTCCAGCACAATTTGAAAGGATCAATTCTTCAGTGCTCAGCCTTCTTTATGATCCAGCTCTCATACTTATACATGATTACTGGAAAAAGCATAGCTTTGACTATACAGACCTTTATATTGCTAAGTTTTGTCAGCATTTTCCTTCCGGGGAGAAAGCATCTTTTATTCATGGATACAATCAGCATCCACAGTGATTATGGAGCCCAATAAAATAAAATCTATCACTGCTTCCACTTTTTCATCCTGAAATCCTGTCCAGTATTACTGCCTGGAGAATTCCAGGGACAGAGGAACCTAGCAGTTCATGGGGTTGCAAAGAGTCTGACATGACTGAGCAACTATCACTGACTCATTTGCTATGGAGTGATGGAACTAGATGCCATAATCTTAGTTTTTTCAATTTGAGTTTCAAGCAAATTTTTCACTCTCCTCTTTTAACCTCATCAAGAGACCCTTTAGTTCCTCTTCACTTTCTTCCATTAGAGTGATATTATCTGCATATCTCTCAGCAATCTTGATTTCAGCTTGTGATTCTTCCGGCCAAGGGATTTCACGTGATGTACTCTTCATATAAGTTAAATAAGCAAGGTGACAATATACAGCCTTGTCATATTCCTTTAGCAATTTTGAAGCAGTTAGTTGTTCCATGTTCAGTTCAAGTTTTGCTTTTTGACCAGCACACAGGTTTTTCAGGAGACAGGTAAGGTGGTCTGGTACTCCCATCTGTTTAAGAATTTTTCAGTTTTTTGTGATCCACACAGTCAAAGGCTTTAGTACAGTCAATGAAGCAGAAGTAGGTATTTTTCTGAAATACCTTTGCTTTCTCCATGATCCAATAGATGTTGGCAATTTGATCTCCAGTTGTTCTGCTTCTTTGAAACCCAGCTTGTACGTCTGGAAGTTCTCAGTTCATGTACTGCTGAAGCCTAGCTTGAAGGATTTTGGACATAACCTTGCTATCAAATGAAATAAGTGCAATTGTATGGTATCTTGAACATGGCATTTCCCTTTTGGGGGATTGGAATGAAAACCGACCTTTTCCAGTCGTGTGGCCACTGTTAGATTTCCAAATTTGCTGGCATATTGAGTACAATACTTTGACGGCATCATCTTTTAGGATTTGAAATAGCTCAGCTGGAATTCCATCACCTCCAGTAGCTTTGTTCACAGTAATGCTTCATAAGGCCCAATTGACTTCACACTCTAGGATGTCCCACTCTAGGTGACTGACCACCATTGTGGTTATCTGAGCCATTAAGACACTTCTTGTATAGTTCTTCTGTGTATTCTTGTCACTTCTTAATCTTTTCTGCTTCTGTTAGATAGATACTTACTGTTTCTGTCTTTTGTCATGTCCATACTTGAAATGTCGCCTTGGTAGCTTCATATTCTTGAAGAGATCTCTAGCTTTTTCCATTCTATTATTTTCTTCTATCTCTTCACATTATTCATTTTAACAGGCCTTCTTATATTTCCTTGCTATTCTTTGGAACTCTGCATTCAATTGAGTATATCTTTCCCTTTTTCCTTTGTCTTTCAACTCCTCTTCTTTGCTCAGCTATTCATAAAGGCTTCTCAGATAATCACTTTGCCTCTTGTGTTTCTTTTTCTTTGGGATATTTTTGGTCACTGCCACTTGTAAATTGTTATGAATCTCCATTCATAGTTTTTAAGGCACTCTATCTACAAGATACAATCCCTTGAATCTATTTGTCACCTCCACTATATAATTGAAGTAGAAATTGTTAGGCAGTTAGTGTAGGAACTCTGAGATCTCAGCCTGTTTCAATAAACTTCCTGCTCCATTAACCTAAAACTATACCCTTTGTCTAACTCAGTGAAACTAAGCCATGCCTGCAGGGCAACCCAAGACAGGCGGGTTATGGTGGAGAGGTCTGACAGAATGTGGTCCACTGGAGAAGGGAATGGCAAACCACTTCAGTATTCTTGCCTTGAGAACCCCATGAACAGTATGAAAAGGCAAAATGATAGGATACTGAAAGAGGAACTCCCCAGGTCAGTAGGTGCCCAATATGCTACTGGAGATCAGTGGAGAAATAACTCCAGAAAGAATGAAGGGATGGAGCCA
>SJYT01079996.1:27590-49754 GCA_006410635.1 Cephalophus harveyi | reverse complement strand
TGAGTTAAATTCACCCATTCCAGTCCATTTTAGTTCGCTGATTCCTAGAATGTCGACGTTCACCCTTGTCATCTCTTGTTTGACCACTTCCAATTTGCCTTGATTCATGGACCTGACATTCCAGGTTCCTATGCAGTATTGCTCTTTACAGCATCGGATCTTGCTTCTATCACCAGTCACATGCACAACTGGGTATTGTTTTTGCTTTGGCTCCATCCCTTCATTCTTTCTGGACTTATTGCTCCACTGATCTCCAGTAGCATATTGGGCACCTAATGACCTGGGGAGTTCCTCTTTTGATATCCTATCATTTTGCCTTTTCATACTGTTCATGGGGTTCTCAAGGCAAGAATTCTGAAGTGGCTTGCCATTCCCTTCTCCAGTGGACCACATTCTGTGCCATTAGATTTTTTTCTTTTAATTTTATTTTTATATGCAGCACTGAAATAGTTGTTTATAATGAAAATTCTCTAAGCATTTACCAATTTTCTCCAATTTAAAGTATTCATAAACTATCTACAAATGTGATATATATTAAGAGTGATTCAGGGATTGGTCAACAGAATTTCAGGTTAGAAAGATTTGAGTTAACCCCTTCTTACAAAAACACCAAAATTGAAACTACTGAAAAATTATTGACCAAAAAAAAAAAAAAATGCTAGAACCTACCAAAAAAGATATCTTATATACAAAGGCACAGAAGAGGCCACAATGTAACAGTAGGAAGGACCCAATCACAACAAAATCAAACCCTATACCACCAGGTTGGGGACCCATAAACTGGAATATAATTATATTACAAAAGTTCTCTAACTAGAGTGAAAGTCCTGAGTCCCACATCAGTTTTCCCTGCTTGAGAGCCTGGTAATAGAAGAAGGAGTTCCTAGAGAATCTTGCTTTGAAACCCAGCAGGGTTCAATCACAGGAATTCCACAAGAATAGAAAAAACATAAATTCCACTCAGGGTGGGCATATGCATGGTCCAGTGAGCATCAGGATCCACGGAAAAAAACTAGTGACCACATAAATGACTGGGCCACACTTATCTGCAGGTAAAAGAGGATCTCCTGTGGAGGACGGAGGTGACTGTGACTCACAACACGGACAGACACTGGCAGTGATATTTTTGATGAATACTAATTTGCATGAGACTTTCCAGAGGCCAACATTACCTCCTCAAGACCCAGTCCCACTTAACAGCTGTAGGTTACAATACTGGGATGCCTCGGGCCAAACAACAAACAGAATGGGAACACAGCACCCATCAGCAAACAGGTTACTTAAAGTCTTCTTGAGCATGACTTGACCCTCCAGTGGGGGAAAAAAAAAAAAACAGCTTCAGCCATGAACCTGCCAGCGGGTTCCTGCCTCCAGCAAGAACCTGCCAGCAGGAAACCTGTACAAGCCTCTTCAGTTCAGTTCAGTCGCTCAGTCGTGTCCGACTCTTTGCGACCCCATGAATCGCAGCACGCCAGGCCTCCCTGTTCATCACCATCTCCTGGAGTTCACTCAGACTCACATCCATCGAGTCCGTGATGCCATCCAGCCATCTCATCCTCGATCGTGCCCTTCTCCTCCTGCCCCCTAATCCCTCCCAGCATCAGAGTCTTTTCCAATGAGTCAACTCTTCACATGAGGTGGCCAAAGTACCGGAGTTTCAGCTGTAGCATCATTCCTTCCAAAGAAGTCCCAGGGCTGATCTCCTTCAGAATGGACTGGTTGGATCTCCTTGCAGTCCAAGGGACTCTCAGGAGTCTTCTCCAACACCACACTTCAAAAGCATCAATTCTTCGGTGCTCAGCCTTCTTCACAGTCCAACTCTCACATCCATACATGACCACTGGGAAAACCATAGCCTTGACTAGACGGACCTTAGTCGGCAAAGTAATGTCTCTGCTTTTGAAAATGCTATCTAGGTTGGACATAACTTTTCTTCCAAGGAGTAAGTCTCCTTTTCCTATTTGGAACCAGTCTGTTGTTCCATGTCCAGTTCTAACTGTTGCTTCCTGACCTGCATACAGATTTCTCAAGAGGCAGGTTAGGTGGTCTGGTATTCCCATCTCTTTCAGAATTTTCCACAGTTTCTTGTGATCCACACAGTCAAAGGCTTTGGCAGAGTCAATAAAGCAGAAGTAGATGTTTTTCTGGAACTCTCTTGCTTTTTCCATGATCCAGCGGATGTTGGCAATTTGATCTCTGGTTCCTCTGCCTTTTCTAAAGCCAGCTTGAACATCAGGGAGTTCACGGTTCACGTATTGCTGAAGCCTGGCTTGGAGGATTTTGAGCATTACTTTACTAGCATGTGAGATGAGTGCAATTGTGCGGTAGTTGGAGCATTCTTTGGCATTGCCTTTCTTTGGGATTGGAATGAAAACTGACCTTTTCCAGTCCTGTGGCCACTGCTGAGTTTTCCAAATTTGCTGGCAGATTGAGTGCAGCACTTTCACAGCATCATCTTTCAGGATTTGAAACAGCTCAACAGGAATTCCATCACCTCCACTAGCTTTGTTCGTAGTGATGCTTTCTAAGGCCCATTTGCAACCCAAGGATTGATGGCTGCGCAGGCACAGGACGGGCTGTTGAAGTTCAGGAATGGCGGCAGTAAGGAGATACCCCTCGTCCAAGGAATAGAGGCTGTACAAGCCTCTTATACAGCCTTATCTACTAGAGGACAGTGAGTAGATGCAAGAAAAACTGGAATCTTGCAGCCTGCAGAATAGGATCCAAAATCACAGAAAATTAGATAAAATGAGGTGGCAGAGGAGCATATTTCAGATGAAGGAACAAAATGAAATATCAGAAGAGTGACTAAGTGGCAGTTCAGTGGCTCAGTTATGTCCAACTCTTTGTGACCCCATAGACTATAGCTTCCCAGACTCCTCTGTCCATGGGATTTTCCAGGCAAGAATACAGGAGTGGGTTGCCATTTCTTTCTCCAGGGAATTGAAGTGGAAATAGACAATTTATAGGAAAGAGAATTCAGAGTGATGATAGTAAAGATCTCAGAAAAAGAATGGAGGCAAAGACTGAAAAAATATAAGAAATATTTAGAAAGACCTAGAAGAAATAAGTAAGAAACTAACAGAGATGAAAAATACACTGAAATTAAAAATACAATAGAAGGAATTAAAAGCAAAATAATTGAGGCAGAAGAATGGATAAGAGACCTGAAGGAAAGAATGCTAGAAATCACTCCCAAAGAATAGAATAAAGAAAAAAATAATGTAAAGAAATGAAGATAGTCTATTAGACCTCTAAGACATCATTAAATGCACCAATATTCACATACAGGGTACCAGAAAAAGAGGAGAGATAGAAAGGACCTGAGAAATATTTGAAGAGGTAATAAATTAAAAATCTCCTAACATTGGAAAGAAACAGTCACCCAAGTCCAAGAAGTTCAGAGTCCCTGACAGGATAAACCCAAGAAGGAATATATTAGTCAAACTAATAAAAAATAAATTTAAGAATTATTAAAAGCAACAAGGAAAAAGTAACAACTAAGTTACAAGGGAGCTCCCATAAGATTATCAGCTTTTTTCTCAGCAGAAATTCTGCAGGCCAGAAGGGAGTGGCACAATATATATAAAGTGATGAAAGGGAAGGACCTACCTTCAATACAATGAAGTATTTTCTACCCAGTAATGTTCTCATTCACATTCGTTGGAGAAATCAAATGAATTATAGGCAAGCAAAAGTTAAGAAAATCCAGAACCATGAGACCAGCTTTGCAACAAATGCTAAGGCAATTTCTCCAAGCTGAAAAGAAACAAGAAAATTACAAATGAAAAAGCTCACCACTAAAGAAACCATAAAGTGAATGTAGAAAATGGTCTACACACAAATATGATCTCAAAATCAGCAATTTTGAGAAGAGGAGAACACAAATGTATGATACTGAAAATGTGTTAGAAATTAAGACCAGCCACATAAAAGAACCTTGTTTATATATAGACTGCTACATCAAAACCTCATGATAACTGCAAAACAAAAGTCTACAATAGACACACACAGAAAAAAAAAAAGGAATCAAAATATAATGCCAGTTAGTCATCAAATCACAAACAAGGAAGAAAGGTTAAAAAGCTACAAAAGCAAATCCAAAACAACAAAATAGCAGTTGGTCCATACATACATATATATATAACAATGATTACCTTAAATGTAAATGAATTAAATGCTCCAGCGAAAAAGAGGTAGATTGGCTGAATGAATATAACAAAAGACCTGTATGCATGCTGTCTATAAAAGACCCACTTCAGATAGAGGGACACAACCACAGGGTAAGTAAGAGGATGGAAAAAGTTATTCCATGCAAATGGAAACCAAAAGAAAGCTGGAGTAAATATATTTAAATCAGACAAAATAGACTTTAAAATACTTTTAAAAGAGTAGAAGGATGACACATGATGATCAAAGGGTCAATCCAAGAATATATATCAATTGCAAATATCTATACAGCCAACATATAAGCACCTCAATATATAAGGCAAATAATAATAGCGATAAAAGAAGAGAGAGTAGCACAATAATAGTGGGTAACTTTAATAACCCACTTTCATCAACAAACAGATCATACAGATGGAATATTAATAGGAAACACAAACTTTAAATGGTTCATTAGATCAGATGGATTTAATTAATATTTGTAGAGCATTCCATCTGAAATCATCAGAATATACATTCTTCTCAAGCACACGTGGAACATTCTCTAGCATTGATCACATGCTGGAACACAAAGCAGGCCTCAGTAAATTTTTAAAAAGTGACATCATATCAAGCATGTTTTCTTTTTTAATTAATTTATTTATTTTGGTTGGAGGATAATTACTTTATAATTTTGTGATGGTTTTTGCTTATATCAACATGAATCTGTTACAGGTATGCATGTGTCTCCCCTCATCCTGAACCTACCTCCCTCCCCACCCTATCCCTCTGGGTTGTCCTAGAGCACTGGCTTTGGGTGCCATGTCAAGCATCTTTTCTGACCACAAAGCTAAGAGATTAGAAATCAGCTGCAAGGGAAAAATTGTCCAAAAAAAAAAAAAAATTGTGGAGGCTATACAACATGCTTCTAATCAACCAGTGGACCACTGAATAAACCAAAGAGGAATTCAAAAAATGTTTAGAGACAAGTGAAAGCAAAAGCATGATGATCCAAAAGCTTTGCAATGGTGCAAAAACATTTCTATCAGGTAAATTTATAGCAATAAAATCTTACCTCAGGAAACAGAAAAATCACAAATAAACAACCTAAACTTATACTTAAAGCAACTAGAGAAAGAATAAAAAACCAAACCAAAAGTTAGTAGATGTATAGGTATCATAAAGATCAAAGCACAAATAAATGAAAGAGAAATGGAAAATATATATATATATATATATATATATATATATATATATATTAAATGAAACTAAAAGCTGGTTCTTTGAAAAGAAAAGCAAAATTGATAAATCTTTTGCCAGATTCATCAAGAGAAAAGACAGAGGGCTCAAATCAATAAGATTAGAAGTGAAAATGGAGAAGTTATAGCAGACAGAAAAACACAGAATCATAAGCACCTGCAAGCACTATACACCAATAAAATGAAAAACGTGGAAGAAATGGACAAATTCTTAGAAAGGTACAATCTCCCAAGACTGAATCAATAAAAATAGAAAATATGAACAGATAATCACACATAATGAAATTAAAATATTATTTTAAAACTTCCAACAACCAAATGTCCAGGATGAGATGGCTTCACAGGCAAACTTTATTAAACATTTAGAGAAGACGTAGCACATACTTTGAAACTACTCCAAAAAATTTCAGAGAAAAGAATATTGCCAAATTCATTCATTCTATGAGACCATCACTCTGATATGATAACTAAAGAGCAAGAAATTTACATATCAATAACACTGATAAATATAGATGTGAAAATCTTCAACAAAATACTAGTAATCCAAAAAAGCTTTTGACAAAATTCAGCACCCATTTATGATAAAAATGCTCCAGAAAGTGAGTACTGAGGAAGCATATCTCAACAGTAAAATTGCCATATATGTCAAACCTACAGCTAACAACATATTCAATGGTTAGAAGTATAAAACATTTCCTCTAAGATCAGGAACAAAGGTGTCTACTCTTAAGACTTTTATTCAACACAGTTTTGAAAGTCCTACCCACAGCAATCAGAGGTGGAAAAGAAATAACAGAAATCCAAATTGGAAAAGAAGCAAAACTGTCACTGTCTGTAGATGACACGATACAGAGAAAGTCGTAAAGATGCCACCAGAAAAACTAGTAGAACTAATCAATAATTTTGATAAAGTCATAGGATAATACAGAAATCTTTTGCATTCCTATAACTAAGAATGAAAGATTAGAAAAAGAAATAAAAGAAACAATCTCATTTACCATCACTTCAAAAAGAATAAGATACCTATGAATAAATCTGCTTGAGGAGAAAAAAATGCTTCTACTCCAAAAACTATGAGATGCAAGTGAAAGAAATCAAAGATGACACAAACTGATTTAAAGATATGTTCTTGGATTGGATGAATCAATATTGTGACAATGATTATACTACCCAAGACAGTCTACAAATTCAATGTAATCCCTATTAAACAATAAAAATACAGTTGTATTTTTCACTGAACTAGAGAAAAATATCTTAAAATTTGTATGGAGACACAAAAGACACAGAATAGCCAAAGCAATCTTGAGAAAGAAAATTAAAGCTAGAGAATCAGTCTCCCTGACTTCAGACTACAGTTCAAACCTAACCTCATCAAAATAGTATAATACTGGCACAAAAACAGAAATACAGATGAATGGAAGATGATAGAAAGTCCAGAAATAAATCTACCCACCTATGGCCAATTAATCTACAACAAAGTAAGCAAGACTATATAATGTAGAAAAAACAGTCTCTTCGATACATGGAACTGTGAAAACTGGACAACTGCATGTAAAAGAAAACAAAATTAGAACAGCCTTGAACACCATACACAAAAATAAACTCAAAATTGATTAAAGAACTAAATGTAGGACTGGATACTATAAAATTCTTAGAGAAAAATGTGAGCAGAACATTTTTTGACATAAACAGAAATATATAAGAAAATATATTGTTGTCTCCTAGAGCAATGGAAATTAAAAAAAAAACAATTTTTAATGAAACCTAATTAAATTCAAAAACTTTCACACAGCAAAGGAAACCATTAACAAAATAAAAAGAGAACCTACAGAATGGGAGAAAATATTTGCAAATGATACAGCTGACAAAGGATTTGTCTCTAAAATTTACAAGAAGCTCATGTGTCACATTATCAAAAACAAGCAAACAAACAAACAATCCAATCAAATGAGACAGGCCTAAAAAGATATTTCTCCAAAGAAGACATACAGATGGCCAGGAAGCACATGAAAAGATTCTCAACATCACTAATTATTAGAGAAATGCAAATCAAAACTACAATGATCTAACATCTTACCAGAATGGTCATCATCAAAAAAATCTACAAACAATGAATGCTGAAGAGTGTGTAGAGAAAACTGCTGGTTGAAATGTAAATAGGTATAGCCACTATAGAAAACAGTTTGGATATCCCTTAAGAAACTAAATATAGAGCTACCTTCATTTAGTTGCTAAATCACATCTGACTCTTAGTAACCCCATGGACTGTAGTTTGCCAAGTTTCTCTGTCTATAAGATTTTCCAGGCACGAATACTGGGGTGGGTTGCCATCTCCTTCTCCAAGAGCTACTGTGTTATTCAGAAATGTCTGTCCTGGACATATATTTAGAGAAAACCTTGTTTCAAAAGGATGCACACACCCAAATGTTTGTTACAGCACTGTTTCCAAAAGCCAAGACATAGAAACAACCTAAATGTCCATCAGTAGACGAATGGATAAAGATGTGGTACACATACAATGGAAAACACCTCAGCCATTAAAAAGAATAAAATAATGCCATTTACAGAAACATGGATGGACCTATACATTATCATACTGAGACAGAAAAAGACAAATATCATATCATATAACTATATGCATAATCTAATAAAAATAACACAAATGAACATATTTACAAAACAGAAACAGACCAACAGGCTTAAAGAACAAACTTATGTCTATCAGTGTTTAGAATGGGGGCACCAGGATAGATGGGGCATTGGGGATTGACAAAGTATACACTGCTGTATTTGAAAATGGTAACAAGCAAGACCTACTGTGTTGCACAGGGAATGCTACTCAGTATCCTGTAATAATCTAAATGGGTAAGGAATTTGAAACAGAATAGATACATGTATATGTATAACTGAATCACTTTGTTGTACACTTAGAACTCACACTGAGCTTTCCCAATGGCTCAGCCTGAAGAAATCTGACTGCAGTGTAAAATACACAGATTTGATCCCTGGGTTGGGAAAATTCCCTGGAGGAGGAAATGGAAACCCACTCCAGTATTTTTATCTGGGAAATTCCATGGACAGAGGATCCTGGCAGGCTTACAGTCCATGGGGTTGCAAAGAATTAGAGTGACTGAAGAGGAGAGTGAAAAATCTGGCTTGAAACTGCTGTATGATTCAGGAAACTCAAGCAGGGGCTCTGAGACAGGCTGAAGGGTGGAGTGGAGAGGGAGATGGGAGAGAGTTTTGGGAGGGAGGGGACATTGGTGTACCTATGGCTGATTCTTATTGATATATGACAGAAAACCACAAAATTCTATAAAGCAATTATCCTTCAATTAAAAAAAAAAAAAAAAACTAAGATCATGGCATCTGGTACCATCATTTCATAGCAAATAGAAGGGGGAAAAGTGGAAGCAGTGACAGATTTTTTCTTGGCCTCCAAAATTACTGCCTACAGTGACTTCAGCTATGAAATCGAAAGACACGTGCACCTCGGAAAGAAAGCTATGACAAACCCGGACAGCATATTAAAAAGCAGAGACATCACTTTGCCAAAAAAGTGATGTCTAATAAATGTATGGTTTTCCCAGAAGTTGTACAGATGTGACAGTTAGAACATAAAGAAGGCTAAACACCAAGAACTGATGATTTTGAACTGTGGTGTTGACAGAGACTCTTAAGAGTCCTTTGGACTGCAAGGAGATCCAATCAGTTGATCCTAAATGAAATCAGTCCTGAATATTCATTGGAAGGACTGTTACTTTGGCTACCTGATGCAAAGAGCTGGTTCACTGGAAAAGACCCTGATGCTGGGTAAGATTGAAGGCAAAAGAAGAAGGGAGTGGCAGAGGATGAGATGGTTAGATAGCACCACTGACTCAATGAACATGAATCTGAGCAAGTTCCAGGGATAGTGAAGGACAAGAAAGCTTGGCGTCTTACAGTCCATGGTGATTGGAAAGAGTTGGACACAAATTAGTGACTGAATCACGACAACAAAACTGATGCAGCATTATTTATCAACTATATGGCTGGATGGCATCACTGACTGGATGGACGTGAGTCTGAGTGAACTCCGGGAGTTGGTGATGGACAGGGAGGCCTGGTGTGCTGCGATTCATGGGGTTGCAAAGAATCGGACATGACTGAGCAACTGAAATGAATTGAACTGAACTGAACTGAATTTCTGTATGTACATAAACCAGACTGTTAATTAGAGGCTGGAGATCTGTTATTTCTCTTTCTTTTGTTTTTAAAAGAAAACTTTCAGAGGCCAGTTTGTCAAAATAAAATCGCTAGTGTAGACAATTCAAGGAAAAGTGACAGATCACTTTCCCCCTAATTACCTGGTCTAATCTTACTCAGTCTTTTAATGGAGTAAAAACTTTCCAGTACATTTCACTGAGGAAAACCTGTTCAGTGTCTAAACTGATCTCTGTTATGTTTCAACTGTGCTCCCATAATATCCTTAAATTAGGGAGCACACATTAATATTTTTCAATTGGGGAGTCAGTTACCTGTTAGATGTTGCCAAATAAAACAATCATCAACCAAAAACTGGGAAATCTGAGAACCAGGAGACTCACCCAAATTCATCTGGACTCTCTGAGAAGATGGATGGATATGAGACCTCTACTGGTACCAAGGCTCTAGTTCTTCATAGAGTTCAGACAAAGTACAGAAGTATTCCCTGAATCTTTTCCTAAATGGTGACCACAAGTGTCAACTGGAAAAAAAAAAAAAAAATGCAAAACCTAGAAGTTGAGAGTTGGCTTTATTTGGTGGCCAGAATTGAGGACTGAAGCCCAAGACCTAGAATCTCGGATAACTCTGAGAGACAGTTCCCAAGAGGTAAGCATTGAGGGGCAGGATATATAGGAATGTTTGCATCAAAGATCAGATAGTTGGAACACCAAAAGATTACTGTTAGAAAAAAACAGATATCTCAAGTTAAGTTGTTTAGTGCTTTTCTATGTATGGGAAGATGCAAGAGACTGAGATAACTTAAGTCATTTCTTTGATATGCACCTCAGCTATCTGGGGCCACTATCCTGTGTTTTCACGTCCTGAATCTCTCTAGGGTGCACTGTTGGTGGGTGGCTGCAACATTGACTGCTAGATTGTTGAGGGTGGTATGGCAACTATCCTGAGTTCCCTCAATGCTCACAGTTTGGGTGGATGTAATGTGATGGCTTGAAGGCTGCAATATTGTATGTTTACTGATATAGCAGGCCATATTTTTCATTCACAGTAACATAGACTTTAGTACCAGTAGCATAATTTTGTGCCTCTGACTTTCTCTTACACTTTTAAATTACATCAAAGTATATTAGTAATTAAGTGTGTGGATTCACTTGAATCCTGATCCAGCAGTTTATTAATCATATTTTCAGGAAGAAGAAAATTTTCTCTACACTTCCAGGTTCTTCTGGCTGGTCTAAGAATTAAATTGATATGAGGCAGATTATAATAAGAGAAAATCCTACTAAAGTTTAGTAACAGGTATACATGGGATAGACCCAGTTAAACTGAGTAACACAAAAGTGACTGAAACCTTCACCTTCAGGTGAAGAAATACCATTTTCAGGTTAAAAAAAAAGAAGAAGAAGTTGTTGAGGGTACTGGTTTCGGATTTCCAAGGGGAAGAAGGCAACTGACATAAAGATGGAAAAGTAAATGTTCAGTAAACAAATGCTTGCTGGACCATCAGAGACAGTGAGACATGGAGAAACCTCTGATCTGTAGGCTCTGTCAAGTTTTCCCCACTCCCCTTGGTCCATATTCTTTGCAGATATCTTTGGTAATATCCCTATGCCAAAAATAGACCCTCTCTCTAAATTTTTTAGGCAGTGAAGTGAAAGATCAAAGTTTTTTTCCAGAATTTTTTTGGGCCTTAATTATTTTTAGTTTTGGTAATCCACACACCAGAGATATTTTGGAATGGCAAGTTCTGCCCCTCTATTGGCAGGGTGGCAGAGGGGGTCTAGGTCTATAGGTAAGATTACAAATTTTAGAGTCCATTAGAACCCGTACAGGATGAATCCCTGCTCAGTGGAAACAAATTTTGAGACATTACAAAGTTACCTAATTTCTTCAAGACCCAATCTGCTCACTTGTGGAATGACAACAATGGCATAGCAGCCCTCTTCCAAGGATAATCAGGGGAACATTTACAGTAAACAGGACATCTAAGCCTTAAAGAATGAGAAAGTGCTCAGTGGGCCAACCAGTGAGGGTACGTTCTCCTTGCTGAGCTAACAATGAAGAAGCAGGCATATCTGAGAGCCTTTTTGTGGGTTAGTAGGAAGTGCTATACGCACTCTGAGTATGTATGCTGCTGCTGCTGCTGCTGCTGCTGCTAAGTTGCTTCAGTTGTGTCCAACTCTGTGCGACCCCATAGACGGCAGCCCATCAGGCTCCCCCGTCCCTGGGATTCTCCAGGCAAGAAAACTGGCATGGGTTGCCGTTTCCTTCTCCAATGCATGAAAGTGAAGAGTGAAAGTGAAGTCGCTCAGTCGTGTCCAACTCTTAGTGACCCCATGGACTGCAGCCTACCAAGCTCCTCCGTCCATGGGATTTTCCAGGCAAGAGTACTGGAGTGGGGGGCCATTGCCTTCTCCGAGCAGGAGGTAGAAAATCATGCAGTGAACATGATAGAAAATGGACACCATCTTTTCAGGCACATGGGCTCATCCTCCCATTGTCACCCCCAAAATCATTCCAGCTGTGTGTGTGTATTTATACACCATGAAATATTACTGAACCGTAAAAAGAATGAAATATTGCCTTTTGCAGCAACATAAGTGAACCTAAAGATTATCATACTAAGTCAGAAAGAGAAACACAAATACCATATGATATCATTTTTATGTGCAATCTAGCATTCTAAAATATGACACAAATGAACTTATCTACAAAATAGAAACAGACTCACAGACATAGAGAATGGACTTGTGATTGTCAGGGGAGTAAGAGAGGGGTAGATTGGGAGTTTGGGGTTGGCAGATGCAGATTATTTTATGTAGACTGGATAAAAGATCCTACCTTATAGCATAAGCAACTACATTCAATATCATATCCTACTGGATAAGATCCTACCCTATAGCATAAGCAACTACATTCAATATCCTGTGACAAATCATAATGGAAAATAAGAAGGAATTTAAATTAAAATTTAAAAATAAAAAAAAATGGTTCACATATAAAACAGGGGAGGCCACTGTGGCCTGGAGACTGCCAGTCCTGACTTTCTTCAAGGACATACCCACATCTTGGCCCTGGGACTGTAGTCTTTTGCAGAACATTAGAATTCTCTTTCCTTCCCAGTCTATCCAGAATACTCTGCCTGGTTTTACCTTGAATTTCTTTCAGTGTCTCTCAGTGTTGGTTATTCCCCATGATTTTAAAATGTCATCAGTCTTATTCTTCTCTCCAAATGGGTCTGCTCAGAATAATAATACTCTTTAAGGGCCCATAGTGGACATGAAGCCTGTAAGAACTGACTTCATTAAAACCTTCATTCAACAGCTTAAACGAAACTGAGCAGACAACTAATCCAGCTAATTCTGGTTCAGTCTAATGTTGTAGAAACACCACTTGTTCTTTTCCAACTCAGGGAGTGTGTTTAGACAGATAGCAGATTGAACAGGTAACAAAATACTCCCCTCAAAACTGACCAGTAAGAACAGGCTTTCAATATTTGTGGAGAGTGAAGGAGCCTGGAAGGCTGCAGTCCATGAGGTCGATAAGAGTTGGGCACGACTGACTTTGCTTTCACTTTTCGCTTTCATGCATTGGAGAGGGAAATGGCAACCTACTCCAGTGTTCTTGCCTGGAGAATCCCAGGAAAGGGAGAGCCTGATGGGCTGCCATCTATGGGATTGCACAGAGTCGGACACGACTGAAGCAACTTAGCAGCAGCAGCAGGTCCACTGAAATGTCTTTGGTATTGTCAGAGACTCTAGCATGTAAAGAAAGTTGCCCAATTATGAGCTGCTTTTGGTCATCAGACCACCCTTGTGGGATAAACAGGGAAGGTGTTAATACTCTCACTACACAGATGGGAAAACAAAAAAGAAACAGATTAATTGAGTTGATCAAGGTCATGTGATCAATGTATGGCAGAGGTCAAATTAGAGCATAGTTCCATAGGCTGTGCAGCAACTCCTTTTCAAATTAAAATCTTGCTAAACTGGCTATCCGAAGTTTTGTTCACATGACTATATATTTACATGTGTATAGCTCTCAATTTGAGTAGAAAGAGTTCACAGTTTTAGTTATGGAGTACTTTAAACAATCTGCCTGCAGTACAGGAGACCTGGGTTCAGTCCCTGGGTCATAAAAATCCCCTGGAGAAGGAAATGGCAACCCAGTATTCTTGCCTGGAAAATTTCATAGACAGAGGAGACTGGAAGACTACAATCCATGGAGTTGCAAAGGGTTGGACGTGACTGATCACCAGATGGTCAACACCAAAATCAGATTGATTATATTCTATGCAGCCAAAGATGGAGAAGCTCTATAGAGTCAACAAAAACAAGACCAGGAGCTGACTGTGGCTCAGATCATGAACTCCTTATTACCAAATTCAGACTCAAATTGAAGAAAGTAGGGAAAACTGCTAGACCATTCAGGTATGACCTAAATCAAGTTCCTTATGATTATACAGTGGAAGTGAGGAATAGATTTAAGGGCCTAGATCTGATAGATAGAATGCCTGATGAACTATGGAATGAGGTTCATGACATTGTACGGGAGACAGGGATCAAGACCAGCCCCATGGAAAAGAAATGCAAAAAAGCAAAATGGCTGTCTGGGGAGGCCTTACAAATAGCTGTGAAAAGAAGAGAGGCAAAAAGCAAAGGAGAAAAGGAAAGATATAAGCACCTGAATGCAGAGTTCCAAAGAATAGCAAGAAGAGATAAGAAAGCCTTCTTCAGCGATCAATGCAAAGAAATAGAGGAAAACAACAGAATGGGAAAGACTAGAGATCTCTTCAAGAAAATTAGAGATACCAAGGGAACATTTCATGCAAGGATGGGCTCGATAAAGGACAGAAATGGTCTGGACCTAACAGAAGCAGAAGATATTAAGAAGAGGTGGCAAGAATACACGGAAGAACTGTACAAAAAAGATCTTCACGACCCAGATAATCATGATGATGTGATCACTAATCTAGAGCCAGACATCTTGGAATGTGAAGTCAAGTGGGCCTTAGAAAGCATCACTACGAACAAAGCTAGTGGAGGTGATGGAATTCCAGTTGAGCTGTTTCAAATCCTGAAAGATGATGCTGTGAAAGTGCTGCACTCAATCTGCCAGCAAATTTGGAAAACTCAGCAGTGGCCACAGGACTGGAAAAGGTCAGTTTTCATTCCAATTCCAAAGAAAGGCAATGCAAAAGAATGCTCCAATTACCGCACAATTGCACTCATCTCACATGCTAGTAAAGTAATGCTCAAAATCCTCCAAGCCAGGCTTCAGCAATACGTGAACCGTGAACTCCCTGATGTTCAAGCTGGCTTTAGAAAAGGCAGAGGAACCAGAGATCAAATTGCCAACATCCGCTGGATCATGGAAAAAGCAAGAGAGTTCCAGAAAAACATCTACTTCTGCTTTATTGACTATGCCAAAGCCTTTGACTGTGTGGATCACAATAAACTGTGGAAAATTCTGAAAGAGATGGGAATACCAGACCACCTAACCTGCCTCTTGAGAAATCTGTATGCAGGTCAGGAAGCAACAGTTAGGACTGGACATGGAACAACAGACTGGTTCCAAATAGGAAAAGGAGTGCGTCAAGGCTGTATATTGTCACCCTGCTTATTTAACTTATATGCAGAGTACATCATGAGAAACGCTGGACTGGAAGAAACACAAGCTGGAATCAAGATTGCCGGGAGAAATATCAATAACCTCAGATATGCAGATGACACCACCCTTATGGCAGAAAGTGAAGAGGAGCTAAAAAGCCTCTTGATGAAAGTGAAAGAGGAGAGTGAAAAAGTTGGCTTGAAGCTCAACATTCAGAAAACGAAGATCATGGCATCTGGTCCCATCGCTTCATGGGAAATAGATGGGGAAACAGTGGAAACAGTGTCAGACTTTATTTTGGGGGGCTCCAAAATCACTGCAGATGGTGACTGCAGCCATGAAATTAGAAGACGCTTGCTCCTTGGAAGAAAAGTTATGTCCAACCTAGATAGCATTTTCAAAAGCAGAGACATGACTTTGCCGACTAAGGTCCGTCTAGTCAAGGCTATGGTTTTTCCTGTGGTCATGTATGGATGTGAGAGTTGGACTGTGAAGAAGGCTGAGCGCTAAAGAATTGATGCTTTTGAACTGTGATGTTGGAGAAGACTCTTGAGAGTCCCTTGGACTGCAAGGAGATCCAACCAGTCCATTTGAAGGAGATCGACCCTGGGATTTCTTTGGAAGGAATGATGCTAAAGCTGAAACTCCAGTACTTTGGCCACCTCATGCGAAGAGTTGAGTCACTGGAAAAGACTCTGATGCTGGGAGGGATTGGGGGTAGGAGGAGAAGGGGACGACCGAGGATGAGATGGCTGGATGGCATCACGAACTCAATGGACGTGAGTCTGAGTAAACTCCGGGAGATGGTGATGAACAGGGAGGCCTGGCATGCTGCGATTCATGGGGTCGCAAAGAGTCGGACACGACTGAGCCACTGAACTGAACTGAACTGAGTGACTTTCACACACAGACACTGAGGTGTCAGTTTCACAAAAAGCTGTCATGCATGGCCCCTGGGTCTCTGTCAGGAATACTTGTATAATGCCCTGGACTCACATTGTGATCATCCAGTTGGTAAACACCAGATGCCTATTGTGTGCCAGGCTCTGTGTTAAATGTTAAACCAAACAGATATGGTCCAATTTGGTAGCACAAATGCACCAAAAAATCCCCAAAATGAAAACACAACTCTTTCCCTTTTCTGTTGCAGTGGAGCAAAAGTTATCACTCTTAGATGTCTCTTTGGCCTGTGGATTAGTTTGAGTTGAAAACAATAAAGGCCCAAAATACTCAGGAAGAAATTTTGACCTTTCCCCTAACTGCCTAAATGAATATAGATAGAGGACCTGTTCCAGGAAGGGAGCTATTACCATAGATAACTATGGTATGAACTAGATTTATAAACAGAAAGGAGTCTAGCAAAGTCTGTTTGTTAAAATTCCCTTGTATCGCATTGTCTCTGATAGCTCAGCACATTTGTTTACCAAGCATTTACATTTCTATCTCCTTGTCAACTGCTTTTCTCCTCTTTGAGGTCCCAAACCAATACCCTCAACACTCTCTTTTTTTCATTATCTGAAGGTGATATTTAAGGTAAAGTTTTCAGCCATTTTGGTGAGTTATTCAGTTCTCCTGAGTCTCTTTCACGTATGCATTAAACTGTGTTTGATTTTCTCCTGCTAATCTGTTGCATGCCAATTTAATTCTTAGACCAGCCAGAAGAACCTGGTAGAGCAGAGGAAATTTCTTCTTACTTGACACTCTCCGACATCACTTGAAAATTAAGAAAATGGATTTAAAAAAAAAGAAGAAAGAAAAGGCCCTCAGCCAACTTTACTTGGATCATAACACCACTGAAAAAATTAAGGGAACATCCTTAGCAAATCAAATTGTTTTCAGAGTCCTGGAAAATACTCAGCAGAAAGGGTCATACTGAGGAAGAAATGAAGGGAAGAACACTTATTTAGCCTAAAACATGCCTAGAAGAAAAATCTTGCAGAAGTAATACCAAATCCCCTAGATATTCTGAAATGAGTCAGTGGAGGTACTGGGAACCAGGCCTAGCCAGTGGTGGGGAGGTGTGCTAACAAGACAGGAAGACAAGAGCAGAGCCATTTTGAAAAAGGACCATGGAGAGGCCTTCATCAAACAGGCTTGGCAGAGTAAGAAACAAGATCCTAAAGCCTGAATCCCGAGACAAAAATCCAGGCTTAAAAGATTAACTTTATATCTGTTACACTGGCAATCCACTCCAATATTCTTGCCTGGAGAACCCCACAGATGGAGAAGCCTAGTAGGTTACAGTCCACGGGGTCGCAAAGAGTCGGACACGACTGAGCGACTTCACCTTCACCTCAAGGAGAATATACCTAGTTGCCACAAGATGAGAAGCTGAAGTATAAGCTTTAACCTTCACTGTTCCTATGCTTTCCTGAAGAAAATTCTCATACATTTCTTTCCCCTTGTAAGGCAATTACAGAGCAAAGGAGAGCAAGCTGCGCAGTCAGGCAGGGGAAGGAAATTTATTAGAGGGAAAACGAGAGGGTGACTGGCCCTTAAGGAGAACCAGTGTCCTCCCTTTCTGACAGGGTCGTATATATCACCAATGAAAAATTCTCTGATGAGGTGGTTAATTTTTAGCCTGTAGCTGAGTCCTGCAGTCACATAGCCAGAGGTCTGGAATCCAGTGGTCTCCTAGCCTTGAGAAGGTAGGCGCCAGTGGGAAAACAGAATGTAGTTTAGGCAATTTGGTCAGTCTCAAGGGTCACTGTGGCTTTATTCTTTGTTTGTGAGGTCAACATAATGAGCCATTTTAACAATGAGCCCCCATATGGGCCCTATAATCCCTCACAGAAGGACTCCCTGTTCTCCATAGCCACCTCAGGGTCACCTGCTACTGATGAAAGAAGTTTGACAATTTCTGGAAATTCTCAGTGATCATGAGACAAGCCTCCCTTTTGTTATAAAAACAACTCACCTCTTCTAACTGGAGAACTGGCACTTTTTTTTTCTGCCTTCTCCCTTGTGCACAAGCTATCTCTTTTAATAAAAAGCTTTGCTTGCATAAGAGTCCAGGGGAAGCAATATTCATTTCTTTAAAATTTCTGTCCAAGAATCTGGGAAAGGCTTGGTAACCATAAGGGTTCTGTGCTAATCTGTGTTTGATCACTTCTTTCCTGTATACCTGGGGACTAGTCCTCTTAACGATGCTGGTAAGTAGGGCCATGTGACCATTTCTCTCCAGTGTGGTGGGAAAAAGAATTTCAGTATCCATGTGTCCCTTGTGGGCTGAAGTCAAGCAGAATGAGTGTGTGTGTGTGCATGCACACCCATGTGCATGTTTGGGTCCTCCCTCCATGCTC
The DNA here is from genome assembly GCA_006410635.1 of Cephalophus harveyi. Lineage (NCBI taxonomy): Eukaryota > Metazoa > Chordata > Mammalia > Artiodactyla > Bovidae > Cephalophus > Cephalophus harveyi. Next base: position 31,234 of record SJYT01079996.1, on the reverse strand, counting down.
TCCCTCCACCTCCACAATGAAGGGGGCATGTGTGGACATGGCTGAGCCACAAAGATGATCACGATGTAACAGCATGGAGGAAAGATTCCCTGGAATATTGACTGCTCCAGCTTCAGAATTTAAGTGAGTGAGAAATACGCCACTGTTTTGTTAAAGCCTCAGAGATGGCTGGTTTAATTTGCTCATCAACATGTTTAAGCTGCATGTTTAAGCTCCTCTGTCTAATACAGGTATTTACTCTGTTACACTGGCAATCCACTCCAATATTCTTGCCTGGAGAACCCCACAGATGGAGAAGCCTAGTAGGTTACAGTCCACGGGGTCGCAAAGAGTCGGACACGACTGAGCGACTTCACCTTCACCTCAAGGAGAATATACCTAGTTGCCACAAGATGAGAAGCTGAAGTATAAGCTTTAACCTTCACTGTTCCTATGCTTTCCTGAAGAAAATTCTCATACATTTCTTTCCCCTTGTAAGGCAATTACAGAGCAAAGGAGAGCAAGCTGCGCAGTCAGGCAGGGGAAGGAAATTTATTAGAGGGAAAACGAGAGGGTGACTGGCCCTTAAGGAGAACCAGTGTCCTCCCTTTCTGACAGGGTCGTATATATCACCAATGAAAAATTCTCTGATGAGGTGGTTAATTTTTAGCCTGTAGCTGAGTCCTGCAGTCACATAGCCAGAGGTCTGGAATCCAGTGGTCTCCTAGCCTTGAGAAGGTAGGCGCCAGTGGGAAAACAGAATGTAGTTTAGGCAATTTGGTCAGTCTCAAGGGTCACTGTGGCTTTATTCTTTGTTTGTGAGGTCAACATAATGAGCCATTTTAACAATGAGCCCCCATATGGGCCCTATAATCCCTCACAGAAGGACTCCCTGTTCTCCATAGCCACCTCAGGGTCACCTGCTACTGATGAAAGAAGTTTGACAATTTCTGGAAATTCTCAGTGATCATGAGACAAGCCTCCCTTTTGTTATAAAAACAACTCACCTCTTCTAACTGGAGAACTGGCACTTTTTTTTTCTGCCTTCTCCCTTGTGCACAAGCTATCTCTTTTAATAAAAAGCTTTGCTTGCATAAGAGTCCAGGGGAAGCAATATTCATTTCTTTAAAATTTCTGTCCAAGAATCTGGGAAAGGCTTGGTAACCATAAGGGTTCTGTGCTAATCTGTGTTTGATCACTTCTTTCCTGTATACCTGGGGACTAGTCCTCTTAACGATGCTGGTAAGTAGGGCCATGTGACCATTTCTCTCCAGTGTGGTGGGAAAAAGAATTTCAGTATCCATGTGTCCCTTGTGGGCTGAAGTCAAGCAGAATGAGTGTGTGTGTGTGCATGCACACCCATGTGCATGTTTGGGTCCTCCCTCCATGCTCTCCCTCCACCTCCACAATGAAGGGGGCATGTGTGGACATGGCTGAGCCACAAAGATGATCACGATGTAACAGCATGGAGGAAAGATTCCCTGGAATATTGACTGCTCCAGCTTCAGAATTTAAGTGAGTGAGAAATACGCCACTGTTTTGTTAAAGCCTCAGAGATGGCTGGTTTAATTTGCTCATCAACATGTTTAAGCTGCATGTTTAAGCTCCTCTGTCTAATACAGGTATTTACATGATCAGAAGGTAGGACCCTTCTCCTTCCCTGCACTCAGACCAGTGGTGTTCACATGCAAAAGCCAAGGACTGTTTTCTAAAGAAAATAATCAATCTGCCTGGAGACAAGCCCTCATGTAGAAGCTGTAGACTGTGGGAGGCTGCAGCAGAGCCCAAGGAATGCTCACTCCCCAGGTGAGATGTGAAGTGGAAATAGGCAGCCACTGCAGTCAGGAGGGAGCTACACTGAATCCCTCTTTCCCTGGGTAGTTGACCTTTCTGTTCCACACCCACAGACCCTAGGACAAAGCTTCTTAGGGGACCAAGCTGCCCTCTCACACAAGACCCATAGACTGGCTCCCAGTCCAATGAGGGGACTATTTAAGAAAAACAAACAAGCTGAGAGTCTCACATACCTGCTGACCTAATCAGTGTCCCCAGCATCCACCACAGTGCTGTGCTACCACATTTCTTTTTGGAACTCCTTTGATTTCAGCATCGATCTGGACAACTCTTCCCATAACCCTGTGTATTCAGCGTGTGGCTATTCTGACCTCTCAGGCTTTATCTTGGCCACTCTCCCCACAAACCTTGCCCTGGGCCACTCCATTGCCTTGCTTTTTCCCTGAACACATATTCTCACTTTTCTGTGGGATTGTAGTGTCTTCTCTGCCTTATTTCTTCCATATCCTCTTGCTGTGTGATGGGTTCTATTCCTTTCTCAGATCCATCTCAAGGATTTTCCCTGCCCAAGACTAGGAAACTCTGCTGTGATGGTGAGGTGTGGTTCCCCTTCATGTGCTGCTTCACCCAGGTCACCCTCATAATGCTCATCCCCTCATGCATGTCTCTTTCATAAGACTGGGGGCTCCTTAATATTAGTCTGCCAGATATTCATCTTGCTGCTGCTGTTTAGTCACTAAGTTATGTCAAATTCTTTGCATGGACTGTAGCCTACCAGTATCTTCAGTCCATGGAATTTCTCAGGCAAGAATACTGGAGTATTCTTTCCTTCTCCAGGAGATCTTCCTGACCTAGAGATTGAACCAGCATCTCCTGTTTGGCATTCAGATTCTTTACCATTGAGCTGCAGCAAATCCTTGTCTCAATTATTCAGCAGAGTGACATGCACAGAGAGAAAGAAGGAAGGAAAGCAAGGAGGGAAAGACAGAGAAAGAGAGAGAGGAGACTAAGGTTTCCAACTGCAATGTCTGATATCCCTGACTGGAAGTTTCCTCAAAGAGTTGGAGTTTTAATCAGCCTGAAGATTCTAACCATGGGCTCAGTGATAATATGGAGGGAAGTCTCTGCAGCCACATGGAATTCTGGACCTGGCACTGATCTACCCAAACGTAGCAGTGGTTTCACAGAGCTCAGCTTGCCTGATTTGTAGGTGACTCACTGGAGGCAGGATAAGTTGTCCACTCGGACTCTGTTCCAACATAACCTGAGAGCCTACAAATGGACTTAAGGCTCAACTTGGATCCACAGCTCAGAGTGAGAGATGAAGCTGGTTTTGATGAATGGCAAATCCCTGTGATCAAATGTGAAAAAAATCTAAGGCCATGTGCTTAGCGATGCAGCAGGATAAGGGGAGGTTCTCAGATTACCCTAAGAGAACTCATGAAGGCTGGGAGGGAAAGGTGCCAAAATCCCCACAAGCCCCCTCATTTCAGATATTAGTTCAGTCAGTCAGTTCAGTCATTCAGTCGTGTCCAACTCTTTGCGACCCCATGAATCGCAGCATGCCAGGCCTCCCTGTTCATCACCATCTCCTGGAGTTCACTCAGACTTACGTCCATCGAGTCCGTGATGCCATCCAGCCATCTCATCCTCTGTCATCCCCTTCTCCTCCTGCCCCCAATCCCTCCCAGCATCAGAGTCTTTTCCAATGAGTCAACTCTTCGCATGAGGTGGCCAGAGTACTGGAGTTTCAGCTTTAGCATCATTCCTTCCAAAGAAATCCCAGGGCTGATCTCCTTCAGAATGGACTGGTTGGATCTCCTTGCAGTCCAAGGGACTCTCAAGAGTCTTCTCCAACACCACAGTTCAAA
>SJYT01079996.1:0-27556 GCA_006410635.1 Cephalophus harveyi | reverse complement strand
TAGCATCATTCCTTCCAAAGAAATCCCAGGGCTGATCTCCTTCAGAATGGACTGGTTGGATCTCCTTGCAGTCCAAGGGACTCTCAAGAGTCTTCTCCAACACCACAGTTCAAAAGCATCAATTCTTCGGCACTCAGCCTTCTTCACAGTCCAACTCTCACATCCATACATGACCACAGGAAAAACCATAGCCTTGACTAGACGGACCTTAGTCGGCAAAGTCATGTCTCTGCTTTTGAAAATGCTATCTAGGTTGGACATAACTTTTCTTCCAAGAAGTAAGGGTCTTTTAATTTCATGGCTGCAGTCACCATCTGCAGTGATTTTGGAGCCCCCCAAAATAAAGTCTGACACTGTTTCCACTGTTTCCCCATCTATTTCTCAAGAAGTGATGGGACCAGATGCCATGATCTTCGTTTTCTGAATGTTGAGCTTTAAACCAACTTTTTCGCTCTCCTCTTTCACTTTCATCAAGAAGCTGTTGAAGGTAATATCAGTCTCCCTACCCAGGGCAACAGAGCTTCCCATTAGCAGAGTACAGACACACTTGACAATGAGGAGAGGGTGGCGAAGACAAGCTGAGCTGTATGGACACCAGATATGTAACTTTACAACACCATCTCATGACCATTTGCTTCCAATCTGTGCCTCCAAAAAATCACAAGCAGCCACTGCTTGTCAGGGAACTTCATGTCTTCTCACTAAGAGTTAAAATCACAAATCTGAAGCCCACAAATATAAAAATCTCCTGTCTTGCCACTTTAAAAAATGCAGACCAACTGCTTCACTGGAGAAAACTACAAAACAAGCTGAATCAGTTTCATGATTTTCATTATTCTGAAGCTGGCAGATTCTAGGAATGGCTCAGAACTCTGCTGAATATGCAATATAGTATCACTGAGACTTTTTTTCCTTGGGAGTTAAAGGTCAGAAGGGAAATGAAATATGTGTTTACTAGATGAGATGTGGGCAAAATTTCTATGGCTTTAGCTGCAGGCATGGCTATGTTAGATTGCTGGCTTCGTCATTTTCAGCAATTGGTAAAGAAAAAAAGAGTGAAAGAAAAGCCAGCCAAAACAATAGAACCAGCCTAAAAGCATGAACAGAATTAGTGGACGAGTTGGTGCTGCTGTTCCTGAGCTCCTCCGTGATTGACAGTCATCAGCTTGATCTAGAGCATCAAAGAGACAGAAGTAAATTAGGGGTCTGAAGGGATTTCTGTGACTCATGAATGAAGGACAGAATAGGCTTCTCCTAGTCTGTGAGGGGTAATGCATTTGCTTTAAGGAAGAAACACAGGCTATGGAAAGCTAGATTACTCATGAATAACCTGATGGGCTTCCCAGGTGGCACTAGTGGTAAAGAACCTGCCTGGCAGTGCAGAAGACATAAGAGACACTGTCTTGATTCGTAGGTCAGGAAGATCCCCTGAAGGAGGGCATGGCAACTCATTCCAGTATTCTTGCCTGGAGAATCCCATGGACAGAGGAAGTGTCCTAATTTCATTCTTTTACATGTAGCTGTCCAGCTTTCCCAGCACCACTTACTTAAGAGGCTATCTTTGCCCCATTGTATATTTTCACCTCCTTTGTCAAAAATAAGGTGCCCATAGGTGCATGTGTTTATTTCTGGACTCTCTAGCTTGTTCCACTGGTCTGTATTTCTGTTTCTGTGCCAGTACTATACTGTCTTGATGATTATAGCATTGTAGTAAAGTCTGAAGTTCATCTCTCAGTGAACCCACTAGGCACAATGCCTACTAGAAGTCCATCAGTTGGCATCCCTTCAAAGGCAATTGGGCTTCCAGGGATAATGTTTGCCACTTTTGGAGTTAGCCCTGTAGGCCATTTGGGCCCAAACCCTTATCACCCTTCTCCTAAAGTTACAAACATATCCTTGGATCAAATCTCCATTCCACTTTTATGAAACATTTGGATGGTTGCCTCTTACCGATTTGTTCTTGAGCCAATTACTAACTCCTACAATCAGGACCCTGCCCCCTTGTAGGCAACATTGCTCCACTCAGCCTACTATTAAAATACCTTAATATCCCTAACTGGGCCAGATAACCCACTCCTTTGTCACTACTTCTGTTATTACCTACAATGGGTCTATGACAATGAAATGTTTACCCTTGGAGACACCCTAACCTCCTCTTATGGAAGACTGAGTCAGGAAGATCTGCTGGAGAAGGGATAGGCTACCCACTCCAGTATTCTTGGGCTTCCCTTGTGCCTCAGCTGGTAAAGAATTCGCCTGCAATGCAGGAGATCCAGGTTCAATCCCTGGATTGGGAAGATCCCCTGGAGAAGGGAAAGGCTACACACTTCAGTATTCTTCCCTGGAGAATCCCATGGACCATACAGTCCATGGGGTCACAAAGAGTCGGACACGACTGAGTGACTTTCATGTCACTTCCCATAGTCTGAAGTAAGAAGGGTTGATTTGTCCAGCTCCATTCTTCTTTCTCAAGACTGCTTTGGCTATTCAGGATCTTTTGTGTTTCCATATGAATTGTGAAATTGTTTTGCTCTACTTCTGTGAAAAAATGCCATTGGTAGTTTGATAGGGATTCTTTTCTTTTTTTTTTTTAATTTTTACTTTATTTTGTTTTACAATACTATATTGGTTTTGCCATACATTGACATGAATCCACCACAGGTGTACATGAGTTCCCAATCCTGAACCCTGCTCCCACCTCCCACCCCATATCATCTCTCTGGATCTTCCCCGTGCACCAGCCCCAAGCATCCTGTACCCTGTATTGAACATAGACTGGCAATTCATTTCTTACATGATAGTATACATGTTTCAATGCCATTCTCCTTCATCATCAAACCCTCTCCCTCTCCCACAGAGTCCAAAAGTCCATTCTATACATCTGTGTCTCTTCTGCTGTCTCGCATAGAAGGTTATCATTACCATCTTTCTAAATTCCATATGTATGTGTTAGTATACTGTATTGGTGTTCTTCTTTCTGGCTTACTTCACTCTGTATAATCAGCTCCAGTTTCATCCACCTTATTAGAACTGATTCAAAAGTATTCTTTTTAATGGCTGAGTAATACTCCATTGTGTATATGTACCACTGCTTTCTTAACCATTCATCTGCTGATGGACATCTAAGTTGTTTCCATGTCCTGGCTATTATAAACAGTGCTGCAATGAACATTGGGATACACGTGTCTCTTTCAATTCTGGTTTCCTTGGTGTGTATGCCCAGCACTGGGATTGCTGGGTCATAAGGCAATTCTATTTGCAATTTTTTAAGGAATCTCTACACTGTTTTCCATAGTGGCTGTATTAGTTTGCATTCCCACAAACAGTGTAAGAGGGTTCCCTTTTCTCCACACCCTCTCCAGCATTTATTGCTTCTAGACTTTTGGATTGCAGCCATTCTGACTGGTGTGAAATGGTACCCCATTGTGGTCTTGATTTGTATTTCTCTGATAATGAGTGATGTTGAGCATCTTTTCATGTGTTTGTTAGCCATCCTTATGTCTTCTTTGGAGAAATGTCTATTTAGTTCTTTGGCCCATTTTTTGATTGAGTGATTTATTTCTCTGGACTTGAGCTGTATAAGTTGCTTGTATATTTTTGAGATTAGTTGTTTGTCAGTTGCTTCACTTGCTATTATTTTCTCCCATTCAGAAGCCTGTCTTTTCACCTTGCTTATAGTTTCCTTTGTTGTGCAGAAGCTTTTAATTTTAATTAGATCCCATTTGTTTATTTTTGCTTTTATTTCCAGTATTCTAGGAGGTAGATCATAGAGGATCCTGCTGTGATTTATGTCAGAGAGGGTTTTGCCTATGTTCTCCTCTAGGAGTTTTATAGTTTCTGGTCTTACATTTAGATCTTTAATCCATTTTGAGTTTATATCTGTGTATGGTGTTAGAAAGTGATCTAGTTTCATTCTTTTACAAGTGGTTGACCAGTTTTCCCAGCACCACTTGTTAAAGAGATTGTCTTTAATCCATTGTATATTCTTGTCTCATTTGTCAAAGATAAGGTGTCCATAGGTGCATGGATTTATCTCTGGGCTTTCTATTTTGTTCCATTGATCTATAATTCTGTCTTTGTGCCAGTACCCTACTGTCTTGATGACTGTGGCTTTGTAGTAGAGCCTGAAGTCAGGCAGGTTGATTCCTCCAGTTCCATTCTTCTTCCTCAAGATGCTTTGGCTATTCGAGGTTTTTTGTATTTCCATACAAATTGTGAAATTATTTGTTCTAGCTCTGTGAAAAATAACGCTGGTAGCTTGATAGGGATTGCATTGAATCTGTAGATTGCTTTGGGTAGTATACTCATTTTCACTATATTGATTCTTCTGATCCATGAACATGGTATATTTCTCCATTTATTAGTGTCCTCTTTGATTTCTTTCATCAGTGTTTTATACGTTTCTATATATAGGTCTTTAGTTCTTTTGAATCTGTAGCTTGCATTTGGTAGTATAGTCATTTTCACATTGATTCTTCTTACCAGTTACATGGAATAGCTCTCCATCTGTTTATGTCATCTTTCATTTCTTTCATCAGTGTCTTATAATTTTCTGTGTACAGTTATTTTGTCTCCCTAGGTAGGTATATTCCTAGATATTTTATTCTTTTTATTGCATTGGTGAATGTGATTGAGTCCTTAATATATTTTTCTGATTTTTGATTGTTAGTATACAGGAATAAGTGATTTCTGTGTATTGACTTTGTATCTCACAAGTTTGCTAAATTCAGCAATTAGCTCTAGTAATTTTCTAATACTATGTTTAGGGTTTTCTGTGTATCTTGTATTCATGTCATCTGCAAATAGTGAGAGTTTTGCCTCTTTTCCTATCTGGATTACTTTTATTTCTTTTTTTCTCTAACTGCTGTAGCTAGGACATTGAAAACTATGTTGAATAATAATGGTGATAATGAACACCCTTGTCTTGTTCCTGATCTTAGAGGTACTGCTTTTAGCTTTTTACCATTGAGAATAATGTTTGCTGAGGACTTATTTTATATGGCCTTTACTATGTTGAGGTAGGTTCCTTCTATGACCATTTTTTGAAGCGTTTTTATAATAAATGGGTGCTGAATTTTGTCACAGCATTTTCTGCATCTATTGAGATGATCATATGGTGTTAATATGGTGTATCACATTGACTGATTTATGTATGTTGAAGAATCCATGCATCCCAAATAAACCTGACTTGATCATGGTGTATGAGCTTTTTAATGTGCTGTCAAATTCTGTTTATTAGAATTTTATTGAGGATTTTTGCATCTATGTTCATGAATAATATTGACCTGTAATTTTCTTTTTTGTGTCTGTTGACTTTGCCTGGTTTTGGTATCAGGGTGATTGTGAGAATGAGTTTGGAAGTGTTAGAATGAGTTTGGAAGTGTTCCTTCCTCTGAAATTTTTGAAAGTATTGCAGAAAAATAGGCATTATCTCTTCTCTAAATGTTTGATAGAATTCCCTTGTGAAATGAATTCCCCTTTTGGCCCTGAGCTTTTGTCTTTTTGAGAGATTGTTGATCACAGTTTCGATTTCAGGATGCATAAATATTTACAATTGTTTTATCTTCTTCTTGGATTGATCCCTTGATCATTATGTAGTGTCCTTCCTTGTTTTTTATAATATTCTTTATTTCAAAGTCTATTTTTAACTGAAATAAAGATTGCCACTTCAGGTTTCTTTTAGTTTCCATTCACATGGAATATCTTTTTCCATACTTTTAGTCTGTATGTGTCTGTAGGTCTAAAATGGGTCTCTTGTAGGCAGCAGATATATGGATCTTGTTTTTGTATCCATTCAGTCCGTCTGTATCTTCTGGTTGGTGAATTTAATCTGTTTACATTTAAATTAATTATTGATATATATGTTCCTATTGGCATTATCTTAATTATTTTGGGTTTGTTTTTGTAGGTCTTTCCTTACTTTTATGTTTACTGACTATGTAATTTCCTTTATTATTTCTTGTAAGGCTGGTTGGTTGATGCGAAATTGTCTTAACTTTTGCTTGTCTGTAAAGCTTTTGATTTCCCTATCAATTTTGAATGATATCTTTGCCATGTAAAGTAATCTTGGTAATAGATTTTATTTTTTCTTTCAGTACATTAAATATATCCTGCCATTCTCTTCTGGCCTGCAGTTTCTGCTGAAAGAGTCCCTGTTAATTGTTCAGGTTTTCCTTTGTATGTTACTTGTTGCTTTTCCCTTGCTGCTTTTAATATTATTTCTTTGTGTTTAATCTCTGTTAGCCTGATTAATATGTGCCTCAATGTGCTTCTCTTTGGGTTTATCCTGTAAGGGACTCTCTGTGCTTCTTGGACTTGATTGACTGTTTCCTTTTCTATGTTGGGGACATTTTCAACTGTAATTTCTTCAAAAATTTTCTCAGTGCCTTCTTTTTCCTTCTTCCTCTGGGATCCCTATAACTCAAATGGTGATGCATTTAATATTGTCCCAAAAGTTTCTGAAGCTATCCTCAATTCTTTTCATTATCTTTCATTTATTCTGCTCTTCAGCAGTTGTTTCCACCATTCTATATTCCAGCTCTAATCTGCCTCAGTTATTCTGTTATTGGTTCCTTCTAGGGTATTTTAAATTTCAGCAATTTTGTTATTCATCTCTGTTTGCTCATTCTTTATTTCTTCTGTGTTCTTGTGATTGTGTTAACTGGATTAATTGCTTCTTGCATTTTCTCAACTCTATTTTCAAGTCTTAGGAACATATTTACTATCATTATTCTGAATTCTATTTCAGGTATATTGCTTATTTTCTCTTTGCTTATTTGGTCTTGTGCATTTCTATCATACTCTTTCATTTGTGCTATATTTGTCTGTCTTTTCACTTTTTTTCCTAATTTATTCCACTTTTTCTAGGCTTTCGGGTTTTATTCCTTCTTCCTTTTGGTTTTTGCCCTTGGAGGGAAAGGATAGTAGAATGATTTGTGTTGACTTCTTGTAAGGGTTGACTTGTGCCTGTGTTCTAATGAGAGGAGATCAAGCAGATAATTGCAGAAATAATCGGACATATACACACACTTCCACACATCCAGTTATAACCAAGTATTCTAAAGAAGAGTACAAGAGATTGACTTGGTGAACAAGGGAAACCAAAAGTGATATTGACCAAGTAAAAGCAGAGCTAACTAATGCTCAATCTGGAAAACTGAGCCTGAACAGATTGCCAACTGGGTAACATAGCAAAGAGAGCACAACAGTTTAACTTACATGGTGAAAAAAGAAAGAGTGAAAAAAAGGGGGGGAGAGAAGAGAAAGGAAGGAAAAAAGAGGAGGAGAAAGAAAAAGAAGGGGTGGAAGAGAGGGTACAAAAGGAAGAAAGAAATAGAAAAACAAAGATAAATAAACATATGTGAAAAAGATTTATGTAAATTCAGGAATAGCTACAGCTTAGTAAAGAACTATAAGAAAGTCAACCAAACATATCAAACACAAAATCAGAAAAAATCATATAAAAGCAGTGAAAAAATCTTTAGCAAGAAAAACAAAGAGGAAAACATTACAGCACTGCAAAAGGCTAATGTGAAGGTAGGAATTTGTAGGGGGAATAAACAGTGTGATTTATAAGGAAAAATAAAGTTTTCAAGGTTGTAGCTAGTCTTGGTTGTGGAGTCTGCTCCCGTGGATGGGGTTGGATTAGTGTTATGTGATGTTTTCCTGGTTGGGGAAACTTGTGCCTGTGTTCTGGTTGATGGAGCTGGATCTTGTATGCATGTCTGTATCTTACTATATTTTACCAATCCATCAATATGATTTCTTATTAACTTCATAAATAGTTAAATAACTATTTATAATACTTTTTAGAAAACTGGCAGAGTTAGTAAATGTGGTGAATTTCTCTTTTCATGGATTACTTTTTCAAAAATTATTGTCACACAAGCTTTATTGTGAAACTCATAGGGAAGCAAGCACATGTGATTTTTGGGCCTAGGAAAACACACAGCCCCTAAACTCCTGCACTCAACTCCTCTGGGAACCAAGAGTCAGCATACCCTTTTCCTAGACAGCTATGTCAGGCGTGTTCTCAGGATCCACCTGACACAAGTTGGAACAAACCCCCATGTTAGCTGTTTATACCATAAATAATACCAGTGTAACTGAGCCTTAATCTTTGGGGATGCAGGAGTGAAGGGGAGGAGCATAATAGAGAAAAGACAACATATCCACTCCCTTTACAATCTTTCTTGGATTCAGGATGACTGTAGGGTAAATTGTTTGCCAACACAGATAAGTATATGTACTAAAATCTCACCATGCATAGGGTTTTAAGTTGGTGCAAAAGTAATTTCTGTTTTGCATTGTTGAAATTTCCCATTTGATATTGGAATACATTCTTAAATACATGTGGTTATGTTATCCATCATTTTAATGTGCATTTCTCACTTTATGTTTCTTGACCAATGACTTATTACCTGCTGTTTATTTTATATGTATGAAATGATGTTAGACAAAAAGCAAATTTGAGTAATTTTCTTATTCAAGTTTAAAATGGGTTGTAAAGCAGCAGAAACAACTTGCAACATCAACAGTACATTTGGCCCAGGAACTGCTAGCAAACATACAGTGCAGTGGTGGTTCAAGAAATTTTGTAAAGGAGATGAGAGCCTTGAATATGAAGGGTGCAGTGGCTAGCCATCAGAAATGACAACAACCCAATTGAGAGCAATCATTGAAGTGATCCTCTTGCAACTACATGAAAAGCTGCTGAAGAACTCAGCTCAACCATTCTATAATTGTTCAGAATTTGAAGCAAATTGGAAAGATATAAGAGATCAATAAGTGGGTACCTCACAAGTTGACTGAAAATTTAAAAAAAAAAGTCACTTTAAAATGTCATCTTCTCTTATTCTATGCAACAATGAACCATTTCTCAATCGGATTGTGATTTGTGACAAAAAGTGGGTTTTATACAACAACTAGCAGTGATGACTAGCTCAGTGATTAGACTGAGAAGACGCTCCAAAGCACTTCCAAAGTCAAACTTGCACCCGAAAAAACATCATGGTCACTGTTTGGGAGTCTGCTGTCAGTCTGATCTACTACAGCTTTCTGAATCCCAGAAAAACCACTACATCTGAGAAGTATGCTCAGCAAATTGATGAGAGGCACTGAAAACTGCAACTGGCATTGGTCAAAGAAAAGGGCCTAATTCTTCTCCATGACAACACCCAACCACACCTCCCAAAACCGATGCTTCAAAAGTTAAAGGCAAAATGTGTAATATCTTTAATAATTGCTTTTATAACTTCAGTTAATTGTATATATCCATATAACAACATGAACCCCTAGAACAAAGCAATACTCAGAGCTAGAAATATCCAAGTGATTGGCTAGCATCTGATATTCCTTCTGAACTGGTACCAAAATAATAGACAATCAATTGTCAAACATACATAGCCATTATATAGACATGATCCCACTAATGACATTTTAATTAGCTTTTCTTTGACAATACTGAATTTTCCATTTACTTTCATCCTTTGCGATGGATGGGAAGAATTGATGGTGGAGAATTCATAGTGAGTTTTTTTTTTTTTCAATGTTTCCTCAAGTTAACACAATTATAACAATATCTTTGCTTTATTGGTTTTATTACATTATATCATGGAATATGAAGTCAAGTGGGCCTTAGGAACCATCACTATGAACAAATCTAGTGGAAATAATGGAATTCCAGTTGAGTTATTTCAAATCCTGAAAGATGATGCTGTGAAAATGCTGCACTCAATATGCCAGCAAATTTGGAAAACTCAGCAGTGGTCACAGGACTGGAAAAGGTCAGTTTTCATTCCAATCCCAAAGAAAGGCAATGCCAAAGAATAATCAAACTACCACACAATTGCACCCATCTCAGACGCTAGTAAAGTAATGCTTAAAATTCTCCAAGCCAGGCTTCAGCAGTATGTGAACTGTGAACTTCCAGATGTACAAGCTGGTTTTAGGAAAGGCAGAGGAACCAGAGATTAAATTGGCAACATCCACTGGATCATCAAAAAAGCAAGAGAGTTCCAGAAAAACATCGATTTCTGCTTTATTGATTAGGCCAAAGCCTTCGACTGTGTGGATCACAATAAACTGTAGAAAATTCTGAAAGAAATGGAAACACCAGACCACCTGACCTGCCTCTTAGGAAACCTATATACAGGTCAGGAAGCAACAGTTAGAACTGGACATGCAACAACAGACTGGTTCCAAATAGGAAAAGGAGTACGTTAAGGCTATATATTGTCACCCTGCTTATTTAACTTACATGCAGAGTACATCAAGAGAAATGCTGGTCTGGAGGAAACACAAGCTGGAATCAAGATTGCTGGGAGAAATATCAATAACCTCTGATATGCAGATGACACCACCCTTATGGTAGAAAGTGAAGAAGAACTAACGAACCTCTTAATGAAAGTGAAAGAGGAGAGTGAAAAAGTTGGCTTAAAACTCAACATTCAGAAAACGAAGATCATGGTATCTGGCCCCATTACTTCATGGCAAATAGATGGGGAAACAGTGGAAACAGTGGCTGAATTTATTTTTCTGGGTTCCAAAATCACTGCAGATGGTGAGTGCAGCTATGAAATTAAAAGATGCTTACTCCTTGAAAGGAAAGTTATGACTAACCTAGAAAGCATATTAAAAAGCAGAGACATTACTTTGTCAACAAAGGTCCACTAGTCAAGGCTATGGTTTTTCCAGTGGTCATGTGTGGATGTGAGAGTTGGACTATAAAGAGAGCTGAGAGCTGAAGAATTTATGCTTTTGAACTGTGGTGTTGGAGAAGACTCTTGAGAGTCCTTTGGACTGCAAGGAGATCCAATCAGTCCATCCTAAAGGAAATCAGTCCTGGGTTTTCACTGGAAGGACTGATGTTGAAGCTGAAACTCCAATACTTTGGCCACCTGATGTGAAGAGCTGACTCATTGGAAAAGACTCTGATGCTAGGAAAGACTGAGGGCAGGAGGAGAAGGGGACAACAGAAGATGAGATGGTTGGGTGGCATCACCAACTCGATGGACATGGGTTTGGGTGGGCTCTGGGTGTTGGTGATGGACAAGGAGGCCTGGCGTGCTGCAGTTCATGTTGCAAAGATTCTGACATGACTGTGACTGAACTGAACTGATCTTATATTATTTTCTGTAATAATATTAATTTTGTTCTTATAGTCTTGCCCTAAATCTTTTATCAGACTAACTCTTACTAATAATGCAAAACTTTATTAAATAATTAAAATTGTATAACATATATAACATAAAGTGCAAATGTATTTTATGTTGCATGCTTTTTCCAGTTATCATATATAATATATACTCAACAGAAATAAAATTTTTTTCTCTTCCTATATATATATATAAAAAAAATAGTTAAAGGAGTTGAGCTATGAAGTTTTGCCTCATCCAGCATATTCATCTGACCTTTGTCAACTGACTGCCACTTCTTCAAGTATCACAATTTTTGCAGGGAAAGCACTTCCACAACCAGCAGGAGGCAAAAAATGCTTTCTAAGAATCTGTTGAATCCCATAGCATGGATTTTTATGCTATAGGAATAAACAAACCTATTTCTTGTTGGCTAAAATATATTGATTGTAAAAGTTCCTATTTTGATTAATAAAGATGTGTTTGACCTCAGCCATAATGAGTTAAAGTTTAGAATCTGAAACTGAAATTACTTTTGCACCTACCTAAATATTGTGCTAGTAAAAGGTGTGTTTGTCTCCACCTCATTACACTAGAGAGGCTTGTTTTGTAAGGAGTCTGCAATTGTCCAATTGGGGAAGTAAAATGAAAATAACAATAGGAGCCATAACATTAAAATGTCCTCTGCCATTGAAGGTAGCAGCAAAAATAAATAATTTATTAGTGGGTTATTGGTGTTCTAATTCATGTAAAATTTAATAGACAACATTTCCTTCTTGAGTCAATGAACATTATGATATTCAAAGGATATAAAATGTGGTCATCACATGTTTTTTCTTACCATACTTGTAAGGCCCAAAGAACACACACATCTCAACTTATTCTAGGCAACAGGAAAGAGTGATGGACATACTCATAAAATAAAGTTTTATTTACACTTCTCTATCAGAAGCATATTGTTTCAAGTAACTTCTACTGGAATTGAAGCCATTGCATTCATGAACAAATTATAAATTTCCATTTCATGATTCAAATACTTTTCTAAGTTCTCACTTTCTTTGAGTGAAGTTTGTGGTAATGTGAATTGGTTCATGATATGAGCACAAAGTGAGTCAGACAGGCAACTTCAAATTGAGTTTCTGCCACTTACTTACTTTGTGGCCATGGACATATTATTTCACTTCTCTGAACCTCAGCCACCTCATCTCTTCAACTCTGCATGAAGACTAGATAGGTCCTGTAGTGTCACACTGTGTATATAATTCATGCCCAAAAAGTGACAGCTGTGGCAAAGATACACAATATGAGGCATCCCACCACAATGGCAGGGATGGAATAAATTCATTTCCGACAGGGCGACAAACATGGAATCTGTGAGTGTCAGTTTCCCCCCTTCCATTCTTATTCTAGCGCACGTGTAAACTTCCCGTGTATTCAGTTTTTAATACACAAGTATAATTGGGACTTTAGTTTAGAAGTTTGTATGTCCTTGATCCTCTTACAAGAATGGCCAAACTTGTTCTCCATTCCTAGCACACATGAGCATCCACTTTTCAAATCCAAAATCAATTCTTTCAGCGCTATCCATAAAGAAAGTTTAATAACTGACTACCAGTCTATAAGCACAAAGACCATCTATCATGGATACTTTAATTTCATTTTTCTTCAATTTTATTTGTTGGGGACTGAGAAGAATCTCATGTAATAGACGTCCTTGGAGGTTTCTTAAATCAGTCAGATCCCATCAGGAAGCAGATGACTCATCTATCTGGGTTATTTGGAAAGAAGTTAGTGAAAGGACTATTAATACTTACAAAAGTGTGATTAGGGTGTAGGAAAGCACAGAGAATGGTAAAGTGCCCTGGGGGAAGTGGTAACAATCAGGTGAGCCTAACCAAACAAAGAGAGTGATCAGAGACAGCCATATGGAGAGGGCTGTTTTCTCTGGATGGAGAGAAGGGAGTTGAAAAAATTGAATATCTCAACCTTACTCACCTGTCACTCTTTGATATCCGGGTAACTCCCATTGGCTAAACATAACTGGAAACCAGAGAGAAGGGAGTCCATCCACTCACTCCAAGGGATGCGCCAAGAAAAGTGGATGTAAAAAATGAGCACAAAGTCATCAATTTAAAAGCTTTTTTTTTTTTTTTAACTCACAAAATATCTGCATATCATGAGTTCAAACACAACTTATCTGGGTTGTTTGTTTCAATTCAGGTGTCATCCAGGGTTTGGCTCTCACTGAAGGCTTGATGCCAAAAACTCAGCCTCTGCGCACTGGTGCCAAATTGAATCTTGGATACAGAGTTTTGGTCAAGTAGAAAAGAATAGCTTTGTTACTTTGCTAGGCAAGGGGTGGGGGCAAACTGAAGGCTCCTGCATTGAAAAATGCACAAAATGGAAAAATGATAAAGAAGTTGACCTCCCACTAAGAATATTTCACTTTTTCCCTCGAAAAATTATAATGTCTTATCAAAATCTTTGGAGTTGGTCTCTGGACATAAGTCTGCCTTCTCCCCAGATTGCCAACTTTTATGAATAAAGCATCTTTCTTTTCTACAGACACTTGCTCAATTGTTGGCTTTTGAGTAGGGAGCAACTGAACCTGAGCTAGGTAACAATTTTGGAGCTAAAGAAATTGAGGAGTAGAAGGTCTCTAGTTTCCTCAGTATCAGAGAAAGTCAGAAAAAATTTCACTCTGTTCTTCTCATCTTGCTTTTCACAGTAATTTCTTGTTAGAACTGAAATAGAATTTGGAGACATGAATATTCAGATCATGAATGTTTTCCTATCATCTGCATCACAATTAAAAAGTCAGATGGGAGGGTAACTCCTGGTTCAAAATTAGTTGCCATTTCCATTTTGAAAACATGATTCCATATGTCAAAACTTCTATATATCATTATGTCCTTTCTCTCTTCTTTCTAATGATATCCTAAATCTCATGAGTTCAACTTTCATGCTATAGCCAACTCATTCTTTCCCCCAACACACAGACAAGAGTTTTTGCCCTCCACTCAGGCAATGAAATAATTTTTGGTCTCTGGGTTTTTAGTTCTTACAAGCTTCTAGTCACACAGCTACAAGCAGCCTTGCCAACATGTTTCAGTATTTATTGGGGAACCTTGACTACAAAAGGTTTCAGGATTGCAAGAGTTTTCAATAAACCTATTATAACTGACTTGCCTTATCAGGCTGCAGTTTTTGTTTTGTTTTGTTTTCTTCTTCTTCTTTTGGTGGGGAAGAGGGCAAGGGAGACCCTCTGCGTTCTTTATACCCTTACATCTACAAGACACCACCAGATCCTCCCTGGCTCTGTTTCCTGGAGGAGGAATTACAGAGAAGTGAAGGAACAGCCATAAATGATGTGAGCTCCTGGGGATACAAATGCACTCATGCTATATAGAAGTGAATCACCTAACTTGGCAGCTTCTTCTTCATTGCTATTCCAACACCCCTTCTGGACAGGTTTTCAAATAAAGTATAGGGAGAGAAAAAGATATACACCCCATACATATGCTCCCACAGGGAACATATGATTGCTTAAGAAAAGAAGTTAGACAGGTGAGGGGAATGAGATCAGCTTGTCCTTAATTTAGCTTCTAAATGTGTTTTCAATCTCATCTTCCTTCACACTCTTATTTAATGAAGATTTTTAAGTTTTTGGCACATGTAAAATGAAGGAGAAAACAGCAATGCCACCATATTCCACAAGGAATAGACATTCTTCACAATGTAGTTTTCAGTGGTCGTAGACTTTCTTTAAAGAGAAAGTGTGCTTCAGTTCTCATATCACAATTCTAGGAACTGAGTATTGTAACAGAATATAAATGGTCAGTTTCACAGCATTCTAATTTGATGACCACCCAGTATTTGTTCCTATCTTTAAAAACTGAAACAAAGAACTCATTACTTTGAAAGATTATCACTGAATTGGCAGGTGACAGATTATTTATTAATTAATAATAAATATTTATTTTATTTCCACTATTTTCCAGATTCTTTTCAAGGTTCTGGAAATGCAAATATTAAAAAAAAATAGCTTTGATCTGTAATGGTTAATTTTATGTGTTAACTAGTCTATAGTGCACAACTGTTGGTCAAACACCAGTCCAGATGTTGCTATGAAGCTATTTTTTATATGTGATTAATACTTAAATCAGTGAGCTTTGATTAAAGCAGATTATCCTCTATAATATGGGTGTTGTTGTTCAGTTGCCCAGTCCAACTCTTTGCAGCCCTATGGACTGCAGCACACCAGGTTTCCCTGTCCTATACCATCTCCCAGAGCTTGCTCAGACTCATGTTCATTGAGTCTGTGATGGATGCCATCCAACCATCTCATCTTCTGTCATCCTCTTCTCCTCCTGCCTTCAATCTTTCCCAGCATCAGGGCCTTTTCCAATGAGTCAGTTCTTTGCATCAGGTGACCAAAGTATTGGGGCTTCAGCATCAGTCCTTCCAATGAATATTCAAGACTGATTTCCTTTAGGATTGAGTGGTTTGATCTCCTTTCAGTCCAAGGGACTCTCAAGAGTCTTCTCCAACACCACAGCTCAAAAGCATCAATTCTTTGGTACTCAGCCTTCTTTACAGTCCAACTCTCACATCTATACTTACTACTGGAAAAATTGTAGCTTTGTCTTATCCAATAACTTAAAAGCCTTAAGGGTAAATACAGAGGCTTCCTGAAGAAGAAATTCTCAAGACAGCAACATAGAAATTCTGTGTAAGCTTCTAGCCTGCTTCCCCGTGGAATTCAGACTCAAGACTGAAACATCAACACTTATGTAAATCTCTAGAATTCAGGCCTGCCCTTATGGATTTTAGACTTACCATATCCCAAAATTACAGGATCCAATTCCTTATGAGAGAGAGAGAACAAGAGAGAAGCAAGAGGGGATATCTCTGTCCATGTATAGATCTCCTTATTGGTTCTGTTTTCCCTGGAGAACATTGACTACTACAGATTTTAGTACTGAAAACAGAATCTGAAGTATGTGTTTTCCAAGTTGGATCTAGAATATCTGTGGTTGATTCTCTAATTTGATTAGACTTAAAAGCATAATGTCCATCAATTGGATATTGATATTCAATAGTAAAGAGAGCACTAATAACCTGCAGTGTGATGTGGCAATATGAATACACAAAATATAATCATTGGAGACTCCTAATAAAATACTTTTAAGAGGCTAGATTTGAATGACCATGTATTTGAAAGTTTAGAGCATTTTGTCAAATTAGTAAGCATAATGATATTGACAGGTTGCTCCTAATTACACTGGACACAGTGGATAAAGAAAAGCATGAGTGCAGGGATTCAAATTTCTTCCTCAAGCACCACATAAGTGACCTTAAAGATTCTATGTATGCTCTGAAAGTTCTTAACTCCTACAGCTGCAGAGCTGGAGCTGAGATTTCTGAAAACCAAATTGAGGGTTTCACCTTGCAACTGGCTGAATCATAAGACAGATTGAGTTTCCACCCTCTCTGGATATCTGCTGTTAAAGTGAGGACATTGATTGAGTAGGAATGGAATACTGAGAGTTGAACATATGGGAAAACTCTGATAAGCTGGGGACACTGAATTTATAAATTCTGGTGAGACTCTGCCAATAAAAGGAGCCTCTTTATCCCTGTCTTTAGGAAATAATTCTGCTTTACCTAAGGAAACTGTAATGCTTCCCTCAAGAGAGTTGCAATATAAGACACTGATAAGTCTCCTTGGAACCCATCCACACCCCACTCATCTTTGGTTCCCCATTTATATCTGTGCTGCGGCCAGCACAGCCAAGGAGCAATACCTGTGGGGAGGATGCGAAGGAGGACGCCCGCTAAAGAAAAACAAGAAGACAGAAAGATGGGGTTGAGAGGATCAGACCGCTTTCTCTCCGCATTGTCTGATACCGACTTTATTAGGTGTGCAGTATATATAGGATAACATTTATGGCTTATGTCATTTACTTAGGTCATAATGACCCTGAGAATCAATCTCCAGACCTTCACTATTGTGTACAGAACATAATGCTTATGCCCTTGAAGTGTGATAAACACCAGACACCAGGAGCCACAAGGTCGTAAACAATCTTCGGGGTGGCGGGACAGAGAGCTTAGGTCATGCCTAGGGCTCAGCGATAACGCTCGAGCAGCTCCCAGGACAGAGAGCTTAGGTCATGCCTAAGGCTCAGCGATAACGCTCGAGCAGCTCCCAGGACTTAACCCTTCACTGGCAGTCCCCCGCATATCTGCACTCAAATCCCAGAATGCCTCAAAAGGTAAGATACAAAGTATGACCAATGAGGAGGCTCAAAAGAATTATGTGATTTTTTTGTTCAAATTTATACTGACAGAAATATGAGGAATATGTGTTGTTGTTGTTTTGTCCCTAAGTTGTGTCCAGTTCTTTGAAACCCCATGGATTGGAGCATATCTTTACTATCTCCCGGAGTTTGCTCAAACTCCTGTCCACTGAGTCAGTGATGCTATCCAACCATCTCATCCTCTGTCACCCCCTTCTATTGTCCTCAATCTTTCTTAAATATTACATGTGTGAGGAAATGGTAGAAGGAACATAAATTTGCTTCAGGCCAAAATTACATTTATGGGCCCTCTAAGCAGAGATTCTGGATTAATGTTGTAGCTTGGGACATTAGAAAGGGTTTGACTATTTGGTTGGTTTATTTGTTGACTGAAATATGAACCAAAATGTGACCTACACTAAATGAAGATTAAATGGCAATGTGCTTTGGTATAGGTGGCTCAGATGGTAAAGAATCTTCCTTCAATGCAAGAGACACAGGTTTGACCCTTGAGTCAAGACGATCCCCTGGAGAAGGGAATGGATACCTACTCCAGTATTTTTGCCTAGAGAATTCCATAGACAGAGGAATCTGGCAGGCTATAGTCCATGGGATCATAAGGACTCAGACATGACTGAGCAACTAACATTTAAGTATTTTAGAGTAGATTTATCATGTAATACCCACTAACCTAACCCAGTCAGATCCATTGGACAAATCTTAAACCATAGCTGTGAGAAATAAATTTACAAAGGGAGCCCTAGCATCCTTTATGGGCTCTGTGATTGTTCTTGTCTGTAGGTTAGAAATTATAGTGAGAACTGCTGCCATTGAATTGAGAAATTTAGATGTAATAGAGACAACTGGATCCCAGGATGGCAAGGGCTAAGTAATGGTACTCGATCACCGAAGAAAAAAACAGATCTATGTTAATGGACAGCAAAGTCAAAACTGTAATTAGAAAAGTCTGACTCACAGAGACCTACAGCATTAACTAGATGATCATAGTGTCCTTATGAGTAAATATATAAGAAGTCTAGTGAACTCTTACTTTAATTATATAAAGATTTCTAGATTAAGTGAACTGAGAATTGAATTATAAAACTTGAATTATAAAAATAGAATCTCAATCTAAATATTTATATTCCTGGAACTTTACAGATCCAGGATTACAGATCCAGTTTACAGATCCAGAACTTGAACAAAGGAAGATTGGGTCCCTTTGGAGAAAGATTCTGCTACACTGCCAGAAATTTACAAAATTAATTTTTCTTTCAGTCTTTCTTAAATGGACTACTGCCTTTTCCCAGGGTTACTTTGCATTGAAGGAAAGGAAATAATCATACTTTGGGGGAATACAGGACACTGACTCAACTGACACTATTTCCAGGAGACCCAAAATATCACTGTGATCCCCCAGTCAGAGCTGGAGCATAAGAAGGTCAGATAAACAATGGAGTTTTAACTCAGGTCCATTTAACAGTGGGTCCTCAAACCAACCCTGTGGTTTTTCTTCTGTTGCAGACAACATGATAGAAATATACATACTCAACAACTGGAAGAATTTCTATTTTTGTTCCATGACCTGTGGCGTGAAGGCCACTATGAGAATAAAGACAAAGCTGAAGCTGCTAAAATTTCATTTACCCAGTAAAACAGTAAGCCAAAAGAAATACTGCATTTCTGGAGTGATTGCAAAGATGAGTGCCATCATCAAAGACTTACAGGATGCAGAATGGTGAGTCCCATCACATCCTCATTCAACTCACCTATTTGGCCTGTGCATAAAATAAGTGTATGACAGTGAATCAGAGAATGACAGTGAATTATCATAAGCTTAGCCAGGTGGTGACTCCAATTGCAGCTGCTGTACCAGATGTGGTTTTATTGCCTGAGCAAATTAACACATCCCATGGTAACTGCTATGTAGCTATTGATCTAGAAAGTGCTTTTTCCCCTCCATATCTGTTAATAAGACCACCAGTAGCAGATTTCTTTCAGCTAGCAAGAACTTCACTGTCCTACTTCAGAATTGTGTCAACTCTTCAGCCCTATGTCATTGCTTTATTTGTAGGAATCTTGGTCACATTTCTCTTCCACATATATCGCATTGGTCCATTACATTAATGACATTATTACTAATTTTACCTACTAAGCAAGAAGTAACAAGTACCCTCATCTCACTGGCAAGACATTTGCATATCAGAAGATGGGAAATATATCTGACAAAAATTCAGGGATTCTCTATCAGGGGTTCTCCAACTCAATGAAAGTGAAGTTGCATCAGATCCCTCCTACAACTAAAAAAGAGGCACATGGCCTAGTAGTCTCTTCTGAATTTGGAGGGAACACATTTCTTATTTGGGTATGATACCCAGAGTATTTTCTGAGTGACCCCAAAAACTACTAGTTTTGAGTAGGGCTCAGAGCAAGACTCCTCCATGAGTCCAGTCTGCCATCCAGTCTACAATTCACTTTGCCACTAGAGCTATATGACTCATCAGGTCATGTATTTGAAGTCACTGGCAGGTAGAGATGCTGTGAACAGCCTTTGGAAAGTCCTGCTGCTGCCGCTGCTGCTGCAAAGTCGCGTCAGTCATGTCTAACTCTGTGTGACCCCATAGACGGCAGCCTACCAGGCTCCACCGTCCCTGGGATTCTCCAAGCAAGAACACTAGAGTGGTTTGCCATTTCCTTCTCCAACGCATGGAAGTGAAACTGAAAGTGAAGTCGCTCAGTCGTGTCTGACTCTTTGCGACCCCATGGACTGCAGCCTACCAGGCTCCTCTGTCCATGGGATTTTCCAGGCAAGAGTACTGGAGTGGGGTGCCATTGCCTTCTAGTAGATGAACTGAAGCACAGATCCTTAGGATCTTGGATCAAGTTCCTTCTATCCTCTGCAGATAACATATTCCTTTGGGGAAATATATCTTCTCTTCCTGCTGGGCCTTAGTAGTGGCTGAGCACTTAATCATGAGCCAAAAAGTTACCAAGTGATTTAAAAGTAAAAGTGACTGAAAGTGAAAGCCATTCAGTTGTGTCTGACTCTTTGCGACCCCATGGACTATACAGCCCATGAAATTCTCCAGGCTCGAATACTGGAGTGGGTAGCCTTTCCCTTCTCCAGGGGATCTTCCCAACCCAGGGATTAAACCCAGATGACCCACATTGCAGGAGGATTCTTTACCAGCTGAGCCACAAGAGAAGCCCAACAATACTGGGATGGGTAGCCTATCCCTTCTTCAGTGGATCTTCCTGACTCAGGAATCAAACCAGGGTCTCTAGCATTGCAGGTGGATTCTTTACCAACTTAGCTATCAGGGAAGCCCCAAGTGACTTAAGCTTTCCATCATATATTTGATGTTATGTTGACCCACCAAGCCATAAAGTTGGGCATGCATAGCAGCACTCCATCATCAAATGTTGAATGAACAATGTGATCAGGCCTGGGCAAAACCTGAAATCACAAGTAAGTTACATGATGAAGTGACCCAATGTCCATGTTCCCCACTCCTGTTACACTGCATACTCTCTCCTAGGTCTCAATTATGTCCCTGTGAGGAGTTCCTCAGTTCCCCAACTTGGAAGAGAAAACTTTGGCCTGGTTTATCAATGGCTCTGTGTAATATTCAAGCACTACAAAAAAGTGGACAACCGTACTATAGTCCATTTCTGGGATGTCCCTGAAGAAAAATGGTGAAGGGAAATTTCCCCAGGGCACAGAACTTCATGCAATGGATTTGGCTGATCATTTTTCTCAGAAATAAAAATGGCCCACTATGTGACTATATATATATATAGTTTTATATATGTGTGTGTGTATATATATATATGTGTGTGTGTATATATATATATATATATTTGTCACTCAGTCATGTCCAACTCTCTGCACCCCATGGACTGCAGCACACCAGGCTTCCCTGTCCTTCATCATCTCCCAGAGCTTGCTCAAACTCATGCCCCCATTGAGTCAGTGGTGCCATCCAACCATCTCATCCTCTGTGGTCCCCTTCTCCTCCCGCCTTCAATCCTTCCCAGAATCAGAGTCTTTTTCAATGAGTCAGCTCTTTGCATCTTCAGCCTCACCATCAGTCCCTCCAATGAATATTCAGGGTTGAGTTCCTTTAGAATTGACTGGTTTGATCTCCTTGGTGGCCAAAGGACTCTGAAGAGTCTGAGTCTTCTCCAGCACCACAGTTCAAAAGCATCAGTTCCTCAGTGCTCTGCCTTCCTTACGGTCTAGCTCTCACATCCATATGTGACTACTAGAAAAACCAATAGAACAGCTTTTATTAGGTGGACCTTTGTCAGCAAAGTAATTTCTCTGCCTTTTAATATGCTGTCTAGGTTTGTCATAACTTTTCTTCTGAAGAGCAAACGTCTTTTAATTTCTTGGCTGTAGTCACCATTTTTAGTGATTTTGGAGCCCAAGAAAAAAAGTTTTTCACTGTTTCCAGTGTTTCCCCATCTATTTGCAATGAAGTGATGGGACCAGATGCCATGATCTTCATTTTTTGTTAAGCCAGCTTTTTCAATCTCTTCTTCCACTTTCATCAAGAGGCTCTTTAGTTCCTCTTCACTTTCTGCCATAAGGGTGACAACATACAGCCTTTATGTACTCCTTTCCTAATTTGGAACCAGTCTGTTGTTCCATGTCCAGTTCTTGCTGTTGCTGTTTGACCTGCATACAGGTTTCTCAGGAGATAGGTAAGGTGGTCTGGCATTCCCATTCTTTAAGAATTTTCCACAATTAGCTGTAATCCAAGTCAAAGGCTTTAGTGTAGTCAGTTAAGCAAAAGGATATATTTTTTATAGAATTCTCTTGCTTTTGGCAATTGGATCTCTGATGCCTCTGCCTTTTCCAAATGCAGCTTGAACATCTGGAAGTTCTCTGTTCATGTACTGTTGAAACCTGGTTTGGAGAATTTTGAGCACTACTTTGCTAGCAGTGAAATAAGTTTAATTGTGTGGCAATTTGATCTTTCTTTGGAATTTCCCTTCTTTGGGATTGGAATGAAAACTGACCTTTTCCAGTCCTGTGGCCACTATTGAGTTTTGCAAATTTGCTGGCATATAGAGTACAGCACTTTCAGAGCATCATCTTTTAGGATTTGAACTAGTTCAGCTGGAATTGCATCACCTCCACTAGCTTTGTCTGTGGTGAGGCTTCCTGAGGCCCACTTGACTTCACATTCTAACATGTCTGGCTCTAGGTGAGTCATCACACCACTGTGGTTATCTGGTCTTTAAGAGTTTTTTTGCATAGTTCATCTGTGTATTCTTGCAACCTCTTCTTAATATCTTCTGCTTCTATTAGGTCCATATATATAGTCTATGACAAATGTTTTGGCCAGATGTCAAGGGTTTTGAAGTATTGTGATTGGAAAATTGGTGGTAAAAAAAAGCCTGGGGTGTGGTACATTCATAGACCTCTATGTGTGAACAAAAATGTTATGAAATTATGTGCCATGTGAAGATGACTTCAGCAGAACAGAATTTTAATCAAGTAGATGGGATGACCCAGTCTACATATACAGTTCAGCATTCTTCCTCAGTTACCATATCATTGCTCAGAGGGCTTATGAACAGTGTCCTTGCCAGCAGTGATAAACATTATGCCCAGGCTCAGCACCATGGACTTCTGTCCTCCAGGGTCATGCTAACTACCCAATCTTCCAACAGCAGAGACCAACACTGAGTCCCCAATAAGGAATCATTGCCTGGAGTGATCTTCTTGTTACTTGACAGTAGGTTGATTACATTATATCACTTCCCGTATGGAATCAGCAGTGTTTTCTTCTTACTGGACTATATCCTCACTCTGGTTATGGATTTGTCTTCCCTGCACACAAAGCTCCTACCAAAACTACCATCCATGGACTTACACAATGCCTCATCAACTGTCAAAGTATTCCACACAGCATAGCCTCTTATTTAGGAACTCACTTTGTGTGTGTTCATTGCTCATCATGTCTAACTCTTTGTGACACCATGGACTGTAGCCAGCCAGGCTCCTCAGTCCATGGAATTCCCCAGGCAAGAATAGTGTAGTGGGTTGCCATTCCCTTCTCCATTGGATCTTCCTGACCCAGGGATCAAATCTGGGCCTGCTGCATTGCAGGCAGATTCTTTACCTCTGAGCCAGAATGTGCCCATACTCATGAACTTTACTCGTCTTAGCATGTTCCCCACCACCCTGAACCAGTTGGCTTCGTAGAATGAGGGAATAGCCTTTTGCAGATGTAGTTGCAGTGCTAGCTAGGTGGCAAAGTGGTGCATTTCAGGAGTAAGGTTCTCCTGGAGGGTGTGTGGCTCTGAATCAGCACCCAGTATGTAGTGCTGTTCCTCCCACAACAGACATGGATGGGCCCAGGAACCAAAGGGTGGCAATGAGAATAGCACCACTTACTCTTACCCCTAGAAACCCACTAGCAAAATCTTGGACTTTCTGTCCCGGCAACAATAGGTTCTGCTGGTCTAGACATCCAAGTTCCAACAGGAAACAATAATTCCATTGAACTAGAAGCTAAGACTACCATCCAGTCATTTTGGATCACTTATGTCTCTAGGTCAAAAGGCAGAGTGAATTTACTGTATTGGCTGAAGTGATTGATTCTGACTATCAAGGGCAAATTGAATGGATACTCTACAGTGGAGGTAAGGAAGAATACATCTGAAATATTGGAGATACTTTAGGATGGCCCTTAGTGTTTTTCATGCCCTGTGGTTAAAGTTAATGGAAAACTACAACAACCCAATTCAGGCAGGACTGCTAACAACTCAAATCCTTCAGGAATAAAGATCTCAATCATCCCACTAGGTAAAGAACCACAAAAAGCTAATGTGTTTGCTGAGGGCAGAGGAAAATTTGAAGGAATGGTGAAAAAAGATACTTACATCATCTATGTGGTCAGTTACAGAAGTGAGAACTGTTTGTAATAATCACTTCTTCCTTACTTTTTATGAATATGTGATCTTTCTTTCCTTCTCCTTATTATCCCCTTATACTTAAGAACTTTGTTAATTTTACAACCTTGTGTTTAGGTTACAAAATATCAGGAAGAGTGAACATCACCCAGGACTTTGTAATAAATAAGACTTCTCTCAATGAAAACTCCAAGCCTGGATAATATCAATGGTAAATTCTATAAAATATTTAAGAGAGAAACAATACCAATTTTATACAAACTCTCAGATACTAGAATACGACATAAAGAAGAGAGAAGCTAGTTGTACTTACAAAAAGGGAATAAGAGGGAAATCGTTGCACTATTTGAAGAGTCTTAAAAAATGTTTGTATTTATCGAGCATTAAATTTACATTTATTCCCTATAACTTCCACATTGTTAGCTTTTTTATAAGTAGACCTAGTGAGGAAGAAGTAGCAGTTACTCTAGACTCATTGGTGTATATCAAAGGTTGAGAAATAAATCCGACAAAAATTCAAGGATCCTCTATGTCAGTGAAATTTCTGGAGGTCCACTTCTGTCCTTTTGATCTAACAGAGCACATGTAGCCCAACTAGTAAAAGATGACCTTTGATATAACCAAAGAAGGAGGACTTTGTGATATCACTAACACTTCTTGCTTCTAAGCCTCCACCATTTCTGATGCAGTCATCTGGAAAACTAGCATTTGTCAATATCACTATGGAGACAATATGGCAGTATGGTTAAAAGCACTCATGCTGTGGCATCTTGAAGGTATGTGCTAAGATCCTCTGTTATTATTAAGTTTTATGACTTTGAGCAAGTTAAAGTTTTCAGTGGCATAACTTTTAATTAGAAGGATTAAATGAGAGAATGCATATCACAAGTTCACAGCTTTATTAAATAGTTATGCTGTTTTTTCTTATCATAAAAGATAATTGAATAGAACACAGCTCTCCTAACAAAGTGAGAGTGAGAACCTTCCTCCCATGATCTGATATGTAGTGAAAGTAATACTGCTGGTAAGTAAATCCATAGTTTATCCAATTTTAGAAATCACAGTCCTAATTCCTATTGAATTTTACAAATGCTTTACAAATGTGTCTTTTGCATGTCAGTGATGCTAACATGTTTCTAGCTAGTACTTTAATCTGTTTTTTCTTTCCAATTAAAAATTTAAATTCAAATATGAAACAAGGAATTCACTGAAAATGGAATTTAGGGCCTCCCTAACCCTAAATCCATTTGCCTGTTCTATTCTTTAAGAGTGGCCACCATTACTAATATCTTAATATTCTTCCAGGGGGCTTCCCAGCAGCGCTAGTGGTAAAGAACCCCCCTACCAAGGCAGGAGACAGAAGAGATGCAAGTTCGATCCCTGGGTCGGGAAGATACCCTGGAGGAGTGCACAGCAACCCACTCCAGTTTTCTTGCCTGAAGAATCTCATGGACAGAGGAGCTTGGAGAGTTACAGTGCATGGGGTTGCACAGAGCTGGACACAACTGAAGCAACTTAGCACACTCACACACAGATAGATACTAGATTCATTCTCATTCTCCCTCAATCTTTTCTTTCTCTCTCTCCCATTTTCCTTTCCCTTTCCTACATTATTAGTTCAATGATATTAATACTGATATGTATCTTTGCTTCTTTATAAATATGGGCACAATGATACATAAAGTTCTACTTTATTCTTTTTATTATCTACTTGAAATTCTATTATAAGAACATTTCAT
Source organism: Cephalophus harveyi (assembly GCA_006410635.1). Classification (NCBI taxonomy): domain Eukaryota; kingdom Metazoa; phylum Chordata; class Mammalia; order Artiodactyla; family Bovidae; genus Cephalophus; species Cephalophus harveyi. The sequence goes on along the minus strand of SJYT01079996.1, from coordinate 1,453 downwards.
CATATATTTTGCTTCCAATCATTTACTACTAAATTTTTTTAAATTAATACTATATATGCATGTATGCACGCTAAGTCGCTTCAGTCATGTCCAACTCTTTGTGACCCTATGGACTGTAGTCTGTCAGGCTCCTCTCCATGGGATTCTCCAGGCAAGAGTACTGAAGTGGTCCCCATTCCTTTCACCATGGGCATGTATAATATATTGCATTGCTGATGCTGTTCACAGCTCCAGTCATCTAACTGTTCACACTGTCTGCACTGTTCACTGAATCCAGGGTACAAAAGGTTGGAGCTAAGAAGCTAGAAAAATATATGAGGAACCATAGGAACTGAAGACCCATTTATTCTCTCCTAACTGGCATGACAGCCATAATACAGTCTCTCTCCTGGCTGACACAGCAGCCATAGCAGCAGCTATAACATAACCATAATGTAGCAATAATGTAGCCACACCATAACCTCATATAACATAACCATGTTGTCGCTCCAACCCAGCAACAGCCAAGGCGTTCATGGTGAAGCTCATACAGGTATACCACACAAAGTAGCCTGTGACCAAGCAAGTACCTTGTGATGTGCAGGCACAGTGCTGTAAGTGACCTCAGCTGTTATATAACTGTGTAAAGTCATTGTTTACAGAACATGGGGCAAAAGGCCCTCACTGGCACCATCTTGTTAATTTCCCCATATATGTATATGAGTATATATATATAAATATATATATATATATATATATATATATATATACACACACACACACACACACACACACACACATACTTATGGGGCTTCCCCAATGGCTCAGCTGTAAAGAATCTGCCTACAATGGGGAAGCTGCGGAAGATATGGGTTCAATTCCCGGATTGGAAAGATTCCCCTGGAGGAGAGCACAGTGACCCACTCCAGTATTCTTGCCTGGAGAATTCCAAATACAGAGGAGCCTGGAAGGCTACAGTCCATAAGGTTGCAAGGTTGCAAAGAGTCAGATGTAACTGAAATGATGATATCTCCTCACAAATATCACACATATCTAAATGAATTCCTAGAATCTAAAATTTAGGCTATATATACTATATTTTTCTCCAAACTGGCTACACCAATTTTGATTCTCACTAAAAGTATAAGGAATATTGATTTCCCACACTCTTGTCATTAGAGTAAGTAATGAATCTTTTTAATAATTTAAATGGATTAAAATATCTCTATTTAGTATTCAATTTTCATTTTTTTTTTACTTAGGATGAAGTGGAGAAACTCTTCAGATAATTCTATGTTTCTTCTCTGTCTACAGTCTGTTTTCTCTCATATTCCATTGACACTTTCTTAGTGACTGATGAAATCAGCCACCAGTTTTGTTTGTTTTCTTGTTTTTCTTTTTTTTTTCTTATGTCTCCTGTGTTGGCTGGTGAATTCTTTTTTTTTTTTTTTTTTTATTTTTTTTTTTTAATTTT
>SJYT01079994.1:175928-188408 GCA_006410635.1 Cephalophus harveyi | reverse complement strand
AGCTGCCCAGACTCTAGAAAAAAAGGGATGTATTTTCTGCACCTGTGGCTACTGGTTTTGCTGCATACCTGGCATTTCCAGAGAACATGCAATTCAGGCAGCCACATCACCTCCACACTCAGTCCTCACTGGGCAGACTCAAGTACTCCAGGATAGTCTCAGGAACAAAATCTTATGGATGACACACAAGCAGAAGTGGGAATAAAACCACAACTGAGCTCTAGGGGCAGGGACTAAGGAAGAGGATCAAAAATCTTTCCACCAGATGTACAAGTTAGAGATTAGATACACAAAATCAGCTAAGTTAGACTCTGTGTCTATGGAAAATATAAAAGAACAATGAGTGTTCTCACAAAAGAAAAAGCTTGGATTCTGGTATCTGTGGACATTGAAGGAAAGAACATGCAGGAGTAGGGCCAGATAAGAGTTTGAGCTGACCCCACAGCAGGTCCAGAGACAAGAACAGTGTTGGAGGCCATCCTAGGGATGCAGTTAGACTGTAACTCATAATGGAGGGAAAAGACTCTGACAGCGGAGACCTGAGAAAAACATTTATTATTATTTTGTATTTTGGTTTCTTCTGTAGTTAATTCTGGATTTTTTTTTTCTCTTTGTTCTTTTTCTCTCTGTCTTTATGGTTGTTGTGGTTATTATTATTATCTATTTAAGCTTTTGAGAATATTTAAATAACACTTTTTATTTCCTTTATATATTTCTACCTCTACATTGTGTGTGTGTGTGTGTATGTGTGTGTGTGTGTGTTTGCAGTTCTATCGGATTCCAAAGAGTAACAAGGAGACATATGAAACCATTCTTAAATGAACAATACAAAGAAATAGAAGAAAATATTAGAAAGATTAGAGATCTCATCAAGAAAATGTGACACCAAAGGTATATTTTATGCAAAGATGGGCACAATAAAGGACAGTAAAGGTATGGACCTAACAGAAGTAGAAGAGATAAAGAAAAGGTGGCAAGAATACACAGAAGACCTCTACAAAAAAGCTCTCGATGACCCAGATAACCACGATGGTGTGATCACTCACTTAGAGTCAGATATCCTGGAGTGTGAGGTCAAGGGGGGCCTTAGGAAGCATTTCTAAGGACAAAGCTAGTGGCCATCACAAAGTCTATAAACAATAAACGTTGGAGAGGGTGTGGAGAAAAGGGAACCTTCTTACACTATTGGTGAGAATGTAAACTAGTACAGCCACTATGGAGAACAATGTGGAATTATCTTAAAAATCTGGAAGTAGAATCCCACTGCTGGGCATACACACTGAGGAAACCAGAATTGAAAGAGACACGTGTAACCCAATGTTCATTGCAGCACTGTTTACAATAGCTAGAACGTGGAAGCAACCCAGATGTCCATAGGCAGATGAATAGATAAGGAAGCTGTGGTACAATACAATGCAATACTACTCAGCTATAAAAAAAAGAATGCATTTGAATCAGTTCTAATGAGGTGGATGAAATTGGAGCCTATTTTAAAGAGTGAACTAAGTCAGAAAGAGAAACTCCAATACAGTATATTAATGCATATATATAGAATTTAGAAAGATGGTAATGATGACCCTAAATGTGAGACAGTGAAAGAGACAGAGATGTAAAGAACAGTCTTTTGGACTCTGTGGGAGAAGGCGAGGGTGGGATGATTTGTGAGAATAACATTGAAACATGTATATTACCATATGTAAAATAGAGGACCAGTGCAAATTTGATGGACGAAGCAGGGCACCTAAAACTGGTGCTCTGGGACAACCCAGAGGGATGGGATAGGGAGGGAAGTGGGAGGGGTTTCAGGATGGTGGGACAGATGTACACCCATGGCTGATTCATGTTGATGTATGGCAAAAAAACAAACAAACAAACAGAATATTGTAATTAGACTTCAATTAAAATAAATGAATTTTAAAAATGCTAAAGGTACTTCTATAGGCAGGTAACACAAGAGAAGGAAAAGAACTATAAAAATAGACCAAACACAATTCAGAAAATGCCAATAGGCACATATATACATAAATAATTGCTTTAAATGTAAATGGATTAAATGTGACCACCAAAAGACACAATGGCTCAGTGGATACAGAAAGAAGATCCATATATATGCTGTGTACAAGAGACTCACTCCAAACTTAGAGATATATACAGACTGAAAGTGAGAGGATGGAAAAATACATCCCATGCAATTGTATATTTAAAAAAAGTCAGAGCAGCAATTCTTTTATCAGACAAATTAAACCTTAAAATAAAGAATATTAGAAGAGAGAAGAAAGGACATTACATAATGATCAATGGATCAATCCAAGAAGAAGACATACAATGGTAAATATGCACCCAACACAGGAGCACCTCAATACATAAGGGAAACACTGACAGACATAAAATGGGAAGTTGACAGTAACAAAATTATAGTAGGAGACTTTTAACACTCCACTTACACAAATGAAGAGATCATTAAAACAAAAAAATTAATAGGGAAACAAGCTTTAAATGACACATTTGACCAGATGGGCATAATGATATCTTCAGGATATTCCATCCAAATACAGAAGAATACAATTTCCTCTCATGTGTGCATGGAACATTCTCCAGGATATATCACATCTTGAGTCACAAATCAAGCCTTGGTAAATTTAAGAAAACTGCAATTGTATCAAACATCTTTCCTGATCACAATGCTATGAGACTAGATATCAGTTACACGAAAAAAAGCTGTAAAAAGCATAAACATGTGGAGATTAAACAGTACATTTCTAAGTAACCAACAAGTTACTGAAGAAATAAAAGGGGAAACAAAAATACCTGGATACAAATGGCAATGAAAATGCAATGACTCAAAACATATGGGATACATCAAAGTAGTTCTAACATGAAACTTCATAGCAAAGCAATCTACCTGACATCAAGAAATAAAAAATAGAAAAATATCAACTAGATAACAACTTCACAACTAAAGCACAGGAAAAAGAAAAAAAATTCCAAAGTTAGCAAAAAATAAAATCATGAAGATCATAAAAGAAATAAAGAAAACAGTAGTAAAGATCAATAAATTTAAAGCTGATTCTTTGAGAAGATAAAATTGACAAATTACTAGACTCATCAAGAAAAAAGGGGGAAAATTCAAGTCTTCAAAATTAGAAATGATAAAAGAGAGCTTAAAAGAGACAACATAGAAATACAAAGAGACTACTCTTTGTATATATGAGTATATATATGCTACTCTTTGAAATATAAGAGAATACTGTGAGCAACTATGTGCCTATAAAATGGACACTCTGGAAGAAATTGAGGCATCCTTAGAAAAGTTCAACCTTTCAAGGCTGAACCAGGAAGAAACAGAAATTATGAACAAGTCAATCACAAGCTATGAAATCAAAACTGTGGTCAAAAATCTACAAAAAAAAAAAAAAAGGCCAGGTCCAAATGGCTTCACAGGTGAATTTTAACAAATATTTAGAGAAGAGCTAATGACTATCTCTCTTAAACTCTTCCAAAAAATTGCAAGGGATGGAGTACTTCCAAAGTCATTCTAAAAGGCCACCATCACTCTGATATCAAATCCAGATAAAGACATCACAAAAAAGAAAAGTACAGGCCAATATTACTGATGAACATTAATGCAAAATTCATCAACACTAGGAAACAGAATCCAACAACACATTAAAAGTATTATAAACCATGATCAAGTTGGGTTTATCCAAGGGATGCAAGAAGTAGTCAGTGTATGCAAATCAATCAATGTGATACACCATATTGACAATTTAAAAGATAAACATCATATGATAATCTCACCAGATGCAGAAAAAACTTTCAACAAAATTCAGTACCCATTTATGAAACAAACAAACAAAACAACAAAAAAACTCCAGAAGATAGGCATAGAAGGAACTTATCTCGATATAATAAAGGCCATATATGATAAACCAACAGCAAACATTATTCTCAATGGTGAAAATCTGAAAGCATTTCTTGTAAAATCAGGAACAAGACAAGGGTGCCCACTCTCACCACTATTGTTCATCATAGTTTTGGAAGTCATAGCCATGGCAATCAGAAAAAGAAAGAAGTAAAAGGAATCCAGACTGGAAAAGAAGTAAAACTCTCAGTCCTTGCAGACAACATGATACTATATATAGAAAAGCCTAAAGATACTATTAGAAAATTACTAGAGCTAATAAGTGAATCCAGTAAAGTCACTGAAAAGAGAATCAATACTTAGAAATCTCTTGCATACCCATACACTAACAGTGAAAAATCAGAAAGTGAAATTAAGGAATCAATCACATTTACCAAGGCAACAAAAAGAAAAAAAATATTTAGCAATAAGCCTACCTAGGGATACAAAGATCTATATACAGAAAACTATTAGACACTGATTAAAGAAATCAAAGACAACATAAACAGGTGGAGAGATATACCACGTTCTTGGATTTGAAGAATCAAAGCTGTGAAAATGACTACACTTCCAAAAACAACCTACATATTTCATGCAATCTCTATCAAATTACCAATAGCATTTTTCAGTGAACTAGAAAAAAAAAATTTCAAAATTTCTTTGGAAACACATAAAAAACTAGAATGGGCAAGCAATCTTAAGAAAGAAGAATGGAACTGGAGGAAGAAACTTTCCTGACTTCAGACTACACTACAAAGCTACAGTCAAAAAGACAGTATATTGGCACAAAAACAGAAATATAGACCAATTTTTATCTCAGGATAGAAAGCCCAGAGATAAACCCACATAACTATGGGCAACTTATCTTTAACAAATTAGGCAAGAATATATGATGGGGAAAAGATAGTCTCTTCCATAAATGGTGCTGGGAAAACTGGACACCTATGTGGACAAGAATAAAATTAGAACACTTCCTAACACCATGCTGCTGTCGTTCAGTCACTCAGTCATCTCCAACTCCTTCTGACCTAATGGACTGCAGCACAACAGGCTTCCCTATTCTTCACCATCTCCTAGAGCTTGCTCAAACTAATATCCACTGAGTCAGTGATGCCATCCAACAATCTTGTTCTCTGTCATCCCCTTCTTCCACCCTCAATCTTTTCCAGCATCAAGGTCTTTTCTAATGAGTTGGCTGTTTGCATCATATGGCCAAAGCATTGGAGTTTCAGCATCAATCCTTCTAATGAATATTCAGGATTGATTTCCTTTAGAAGTGACTGGTTTGATCACTATGCAGTTCAAGGGAATCTCAAGAGTCTTCTCCAACAACAAAGCCCAAAAGCATCAATTCCTCAGTGTTCAGCATTATTTGTGATCCAACTCTCACATCCATATATGATTATTGGAAAAACCATAGCCTTGACTAGATGGACCTTTGTCAGCAAACTAACGTCTCTGCTTTTTAATAAGCTGTCTAGGTTGGTCATAGCTTTTCTTCCAAGGAACAAGCCTCTTTTAATTTTGTGGCTGAAGTCACCATCTGTAGTGATTTTGGAGCTCAAGAAAATAAAGTCTGCCACTGTTTCCATTGTTTCCCCATCTATTTGCTATGAGGTGATGGGACCTGATGCCATGATCTTCACTTTTTCAATGTTGAGTTTTAAGCCAGCTTTTTCACTCTCCTCCTTCACTTTCAACAACAGGCTCTCTAGTACTTCACTTTCTGCCATAAGGGTGGGGTCATCTGAGATTATTGATATTTTCCCCAGCAATCTTGAGTTCAGCTTGTGTTTCATCCAGCCCAGCATTTTGCATGATGTAGTCTGCATATAAGTTAAATAAGCAGGGTGACAATATGTAGCCTTCACATACACCTTTTGCAATTTGGAACCAGTCTCTTGTTCCATGTCTGGTCCTAACTGTTGCTTCTTGATCTGCATACAGCTTTCACAGAAAGCAAGTAAGATGGTCTGGTATTCTCATCTCTTGAAGAATTTTCCAGTCTGTTGTGATCTATGCAGTCAAAGGCTTTAGTGTAGTCAATGAAGCAGTTGATGTTCTTTTGAAATTCTCTCACTTTTTCTATGATCCAACAATGTTGGCAATTTGATCCCTGGTTCCTCTGACTTTTCTAAATCCAGCTTGAACATCTGAAAGTTCATGGTTCACATACTATTGAAGCCTGGCTTGGAGAATTTTGAGCATTATTTTGTTAGCATGTGAAATGAGTGCAATTGTGCAGTAGTTTGAAGATTCTTTTGCACTGCCTGTTTTTGAAATTGGAATCAAAACTGACTTTTTCCAGTCCTGTGGCCACTGCTGAATTTCCCAAATTTGCTGGCATATTGAATGAAGCACTTTGACAGCATCAGTTTTTAGGATTTGAAATAGCTTAGCTGGAATTCCATCACCACCACTAGCTTTGTTCACAGTGCTTCTTCCTAAGGCCCACTAAAATAAACTAAGGACTTAAATGTAATACCAGAAACTATAAAACTCTTAGAGGAAAGCATAGGCAGAACACATTTTGAAAAAAATCACAGCAAGATCTTCTATGACCCATCTTCTAGACTAATCAAAATAAAAACAAAGATAAATCAATAGGATCTAATTAAACTTAAAAGCTTTGCACAGCAAAGGAAACCATAAGTAAGACATAAAGACAACCCTTAGAATTGGAGTAAATAATTATAAATGAAGTAACTGACAAAGGATTAATCTCCAAAATAGATAACATATGCATCTCAATATCATAAAAACACTCATCACATTTTAAAAATTGGCAGAAAACCTAAACAGACATTTCTCCAAATGAGACATAGAGATGGCTAATGAACACGTGAAAAATACTCAGCATCACTTATTATTAGAGAAGCAAATAGAAAGTATAATGTTGTATCACCTCCCACCAGTCAAAATGGTCATCATCAAAAAAATCAACAAACAGTAAATGATGAAGAGGATGTGGAGAAAAGGCCAACGTCTTGCATTGTTGGTGGGAATGCAAATCAATGCAACTATCATAGAGAATAATTTGGAGATTTCTGAAAAAAACTGGGAATAAAACTTCTGTATGACCTAGCGATCCCACTACTGGACATATACCCTGAGAAAACCATAATTGAAAAAGACAAATATACCCAGTGTTCATTGCAGCACTGTTTACAATAACCAGGACATGGAAGCAACCTAGATGTCCATCAACAGATGAATGAATGAAGAACTTCTACATATACACAATGGAATATTTTTCAGCCATAAAAAAGAATGGATTTGAGTCAGTTGTAGTGAGGTGAATGGACCTAGCGCTTGTTACACAGTTAAGAAAGTCAGAAAGAGAAAAATAAATATCATATTTTAAGGCATCTAAAAATGATACTGATGAACCTATTTTCAGGGTAGGAATAGAGACTCAGTTCAGTTCAGTTCAGTTGCTCAGTCATGTCTGACTCTTTGCAACCCAATGAACCGCAGCATGCCAGGCTTCCCTGTCCATCACCAGCTCCTGGAGTTCACCCAAACACATGTCCATCTAGTCAGTGATGCCATTCAACCATCTAATCCTCTGTCGTCCCCTTCTCCTCCTGCCCTCAATCTTTTCCAGCATCAGGGTCTTTTCAAATGAGCTAGCTCTTCACATCAGGTGACCAAAGTATTGGAGTTTCAGCTTTAACATCAGTCCTTTCAATGAACACCCAGGACTGATCTATTTTAGGATGGACTGGTTGGATCTCCTTGCAGTCCAAAGGACTCTCAAGAGTCTTCTCCAACACCATAGTTCAAAAGCATCCATTCTTCAGCACTGAGCTTTTTTCACAGTCCAACTGTCACATCCATACATGACCACAGGAAAAACCATAGCCTTGATTACACGGACATTTGTTGGCAAAGTAATGTCTCTGCTTTTTAATATGCTGTCTAGGTTGGTCATAACTTTCCTTGCAAGGAGGAAGCATCTTTTCATTTCATGGCTGCAGTCACCATCTGCAGTGATTTTGGAGCCCCCAAAAATAAAGTCAGCCACTGTTTCCACTGTTTCCCCATCTATTTACCATGAAGTGATGGGACCAGATGCCATGATCTTTGTTTTCTGAATGTTGAGCTTTAAGCCAACTTTTTCACTCTCCCCTTTCACTTTCACCAAGAGGCTCTTTAGTTCTTCTTCACTTTCTGCCATAAGGGTGGTGTCATCTGCATAATGTCTGAGGTTATTATATTGTTGAAGCCTGGCTTGGAGAATTTTGAGCATTACTTTACTAGCATGTGAGATGAGGGCAATTGTGCTGTAGTTTGAGCATTCTTTGGCATTGCCATTCTTTGGGATTGAAATGAAAACTGACCTTTTCCAGTCCTGTGGCCACTGCTGAGTTTTCCAAATGTGCTGGCATATTGAGTGCAGCACTTTCACAGCATCATCTTTCAGGATTTGAAATAGCTCAACTCGAATTCCATCACCTCCACTAGCTTTGTTCTTAGTGATGCTTTCTAAGGCCCACTTGACTTCACATTCCAGCATGTCTGGCTCTAGATGAGTGATCACACCATCATGATTATCCAGGTCGTGAAGATCTTTTTTGTACAGTTCTTCTGTGTATTCTTGCCACCTCTTCTTAATATCTTCTGTTTCTGTTAGGTCCATACCTTTTCTGTCCTTTATTGAGCCCATCTTTGGATGAAATGTTCCTTTGGTATCTCTAATTTTCTTGAAGAGATCTCTAGTCTTTCCCATTCTACTGTTTTCCTCTATTTCTTTGCATTGGTCACTGAGGAAGGCTTTATCTCTACTTGCTATTCTTTGGAACTCTGCATTCAAAATGATATATCTTTCCTTTTCTCCTTTGCTTTTCACTTTCCTCTTTTCACAGCTTTTTGTAAGGCCTCCTTAAACAGCCATTTTGCTTTTTTGCATTTCTGTTTCTTGGGGAATCTTGATTCCTGTCTCCTGCACAGTGTCACAAACCTCCATCCATAGTTCATCAGGCACTCTGTCTCTCAGATCTATTCCCTTTCAGTTCAGTTCAGTTCAGTTCAGTCGCTCAGCCGTGTCTGACTCTTTGTGACCCCATGAATCGCAGCACGCCAGGCCTCCCTGTTCATCACCAACCCCCGGAGTTCACTTAGACTCATGTCCATCCAGTCAGTGATGCCATCCAGCCATCTCATCCTCTGTCGCGCCCTTCTCCTCCTGCCCCCAATCCCTCCCAGCATCAAAGTCTTTTCCAGTGAGTCAACTCTTCGCATGAGGTGGCAAAAGTACTGGAGTTTCAGCTTTAGCATCATTCCTTCCAAAGAAATCCCAGGGCTGATCTCCTTCAGAATGGACTGGTTGGATCCCCTTACAGTCCAAGGGACTGTCAAGAGTCTTCTCCAACACCACAGTTCAAAAGCATGAATTCTTCAGCGTTCAGCTTTCGTCACAGTCCAACTCTCACATCCATACATGACTACTGAAAAAACCATAGCCTTGACTAGAAGGACCTTAGTCGGCAAAGTAATGTCTCTGCTTTTGAATATGTTATCTAGGTTGGTCATAACTTTTCTTCCAAGAAGTAAGCGTCTTTTAATTTCATGGCTGTAGTCACCAAATGCAGTGATTTTGGAGCCCCTCCATAGCCTTGACTAGAAGGACCTTAGTCGGCAAAGTAATGTCTCTGCTTTTGAATATGTTATCTAGGTTGGTCATAACTTTTCTTCCAAGAAGTAAGCGTCTTTTAATTTCATGGCTGTAGTCACCAAATGCAGTGATTTTGGAGCCCCCCAAAAATAAAGTTTGACACTGTTTCCACTGTTTCTCCATCTATTTCCCATGAAGTGATGGGACAAGATGCCATGATCTTCGTTTTCTGAATGTTGAGCTTTAAGCCAACTTTTTCGCTCTCCTCTTTCACTTTCATCAAGAGGTTTTTTGAGTTCTTCTTCACTTTCTACCATAAGGGTGGTGTCATCTGCATATCTGAGGTTATTGATATTTCTCCTGGTGAAATGCAAATCAAAGTCCCACTGAGATATTACCCCATACCCATTAGGATGACTGCTATCAGGAACAAAAGTGAATAAGTAGAAAAATAACAAATGTTGGTCAGGATGTAGAGAAATTGAGACCCATCGGCACTGTTGGTGGTAATGTAAAGTGGTGCAACTGCTCTAAAATGCAATGTGGTAATTCCTCAAAAATTAAAATATAAAAAAATTAGAAGTATTGTCACCATTTAACCCATGCAATACTGGCTTCCCTGATGGCTTAGCTGGTAAAGAGCTTGCCTGCCAATGCAGGAAATGCAAGAGACAGGGGTTCAATACCTGGATTGGCAATATCCCCTGAAGAAGGAAATGGCAATCTGCTCCAGTATTCTTGTCTGAAAAATTCCATGGACAGAGTAGTCTGGTGGGCTGTAGTCTATGGGGTTTCAAAGAGTTGGATATGACTGAGCATGTATGCACAGGACAGCACAACTCCTGCAATACCATTTCTGGTTATATATATATAAGCACTGAAAGTAGAGTCTCAAAGAGATATTTGTGCATCCGTGTTCATAAAAGCATTATTTACAACTGCCAAAAGGTAGAAGAAATTCAAAGTATATTGGTCAATGTACTGATAAACAAAATGTGCTACATATATACAGTGGAATATTAAATTTAAAGTATAAACTACAAAGGGAGGAAATTCTAACATATGATACAATGTGAATGTATATTGCACACATTATCTTAATTGAAATAACCCAGTTACAAAAAAGTCAGGTACTATATTTCATTTATATGACGTATTGAGAAACATCAAACTCTTAAAAATAGAAATTAGAATTGTGGTTGTCAGGAGCTAAGGGAAGGGGGAAATTGGGTGTTGATGTTTAATGAATATAGAAATTAAGTTTTGAAAGATGAAAGTTTTCTGGATATTGGTTGCACAGTAATGCAAATTTACTTAAATTTCTAAACAGTACATTTAAAAATGGTTAAGATGGTAAATTTTATATGCTACATGTATTTTATCTCAAGTTTTAAAAAGAAGAAATGTCTCAAAACAACCTAACTTTTTACCTGAAGTAACTAGATAAGTCTCAAAACAACAACCTAACTTTTTGCCTGAAATAACTTAATTAAGTGTAAGATCTGTAGTTATATCCCAGCTTTTCTAGTTTTAGTTAATTATGTTTTCTCCCTCTGTTTCTTAAGTCATTCTAAGCTAACTGCTCTACAATTGTGCTGATCTTTTCAGAGTCATCATTCTTTTTAACCCATTCTATTAGTATTACCCTAACATCAAAATCAGGTAGAAACAACACAAATAACAAACTGCTGACCAATACTGGCTTCCCAGGTGTTGCTAGTTGTAAAGAACCCCTCTGCAAGTGAAGGAGACATAAGAGATGTGGGTTAGATCCCTGGGTCAGGAAGATCCTGTGGAGGAAGGCATGGCAACCCACTCCAGTATTCTTACCTGGAGAATTCCCATGGACAGAGGAACCTGGTGGGCTACAGTTAATGAGGTTGCAAAGAGTCAGGCATGTTTGAAGCGACTGAGCATGCTCACACACACTGACCAACATGCTTTATGAACCCTTGAACAATATGGGCTTGAACTGCAGTATGGGTCCACTTATATGCAGATATTTTTTCAATAAACATTATAGTAATACCTTATTTGCAAGTGGTTGAATCCATGAATGCAGGACCATGGATTCAGAGGGCCAACTATGAGATTTAAGCCTTCATGGATTTTGGTACCTGCAGATTAATTCTGGTGCCTGAGGATTAGTTTTGATATCCGAGGTTAATCCCCTGTGGATATCAAGGAATGACTGTGGATGCAACAGTTCTTAACAAAATCCTAACAAATGGAATCCAACAGAATATTAAAGGATCATAAACCATGACAAGTGAGATTTATCCCAGGATTGTTAAGGTCATTCAAAATATGAAAATCAAAGTAATATTTGACATTAATAAAAGGAAGGGAAAAAACACACAATCATCTCAATTGACACCAAAAAAAAGGCATTTGGCAAAATCCAACATGTCTTCCTAATAAAAACACTCAGAAACCTAGCAGAACCAAAAAAAAAGTGAAACTTCTTCCTTGATAACAGACATTTTAATGAAAAGCACATAGTTAACATCACATTCAATTCTGAAAAACTAAAAGTTTTTCCCTCTAAAACCAGGAGCTATTAAAGGAATCCTGCTTTTGACACTGCTATTCGACATTGAAGGCAGAAGAAGAAGACAACAGAAGATGAGATGTTTGGATGGCATCACCGATTGAATGGACATGAATGACCTTAGGCAAACTCCAGGAGATGGTGAGGGTTAGGGAAGCCTGGCATTCTGCAGTCCATGGGGTCCCAAAGGGTCGGACACAACTTGCTGACTGAACAACAAAATTTGACATTGTACAGGAATTTCTAGCCACTATACTTAGGCAAGATAAAGAAATGAGATTAAATTTTTGAATGAAGAAGTAAAAACTATCTGTATTCACAGATTACATTGTACTATATATTTGAAATCATAAGGAATATACACACAAAAGTCTATCAATGTTAATACCTGGATTCAGCAAAGGTTTCAGT
>SJYT01079994.1:164453-175862 GCA_006410635.1 Cephalophus harveyi | reverse complement strand
GACATTGTACTATATATTTGAAATCATAAGGAATATACACACAAAAGTCTATCAATGTTAATACCTGGATTCAGCAAAGGTTTCAGTGTATAAGATAAAAATGCAAAAATCAGTTGTATTTCAATACACTGACAATGAACAATCTGAAATGAAAACTAAGAAAATAACTCTACTTACAATAGCATAAAAAAAAGAATAAAATACTTAGGGATATATTGAATAAATGACGTGCAAGACTTGAAACTATAATACATTGCTGAAATAATTTAAAGAAAAGCTATTCAAATAAATTGGAAAACAATATTTTAAGATGGCAATTCTTCCACAAAGTAATCTGCAGAGTCAATGTTCTCCCTATCAAAATTGTCAACTCAATGGACATGAGTTTGTGCAAACTCCAGGAGATAGTGAGGGACAGTAAAGCCTGGCATGCTTCACTCCATGGAGTTATAAAGATTTGGAAATGACTAAGCTAATGAATAGTGACATCAAAATCCTGAAAATGTGTTTTTCAGAAATTAAAAAGTTGATTATACATTTATGTGAAATTGCAAAAAGATCCTAGGTAGTCAAAACATTCTTGAAAGAGAGGAATAAAATGGGAGGACTCATGTTTCCCAATTTCAAACTTTACTATAAGGACACAATAAAAAAAATGGTGACCTAAATAAAATCCTTTATGATTACACAGTGGAAGTGACAAATAGATTCAAAGGATTAGATCTGATAGACAGAGTGCCTGGAAAGCTATGGATGGAGGTTTGTAACATTGTACAGAGGTGGTGATTGAAATCATCCCCAAGAAAAAGAATTGCCAAAAGGTAAAATGGTTGTCTGAGGAGGCCTTACGAATACATGAGAAAATAAGAGAAGCTAAAGGCAAAGGAGAAAAGGAAAGATATACCCAACTTAATGCAGAGTTCCAAAGAATAGCAAGGAGAGATTTTAAAAAAAAAGACTTCCTAAGTGAACAATGCAAAGAAATAGAAGAAAACAGCAGAATGGGAAACACTAGAAGTCTCTTCAAGAAAAGTGAACAGTTAATGCAAAGATCGGCACAATAAAGAACAGAAATGGTATGGGCCTAAAAGAAGCAGAAGATATTAAGAAGAGGTGGAAAGAATACAAAGAAAACTATACAAAAAGAGATAATAATGACCCAGATAACCACGATGGTGTGATCACTCACCTAGAGCCAGATGTTGTGGAGTGGGAAGTCAGTGGGCCTTAGGAAGCATCACTAGGAACAAAGCTAGTGGAGGTGATGGAATTCAGGTTAAACTATTTCAAATACTAGAAAATGATGCTGTTAAAGTGCTGCACTCAATATGTCAGGAAAATTGGAAAACTCAGCAGTGGCCACAGGACTGGAAAAGGTCAGTTTTCATTCCAGTCTCAAAGAAGGGCAATGACAATGAATTTTCAAACTATGCACAGTTGCAATCATTTCACATGCTAGCAAAGTAATGCTCAAAATTCTCCAAGCCAGGCTTCAACAGTATGTAAACTGAGAATGTCCACATGTTCAAGTTGAATTTAGAAAAGGCAGAGGAAACAGAGATCAATTTGCCAACATCTGTCGGTCATAAAAAATGCAAGAAAAAAAATCGAAGGAACTAGGAGAAGGGGATGACAGAGGATGAGATGATTGGATGGCATCCCTGACTCAATGGGCATGAGTTTCAGCAAGGTCTGGGAGATGGTGAAAAACAGGGAAGCCTGGCATGCTGCAGTCTATGGGGTTACAAAGAGATGGACATGACTAAATGACTGAACAACAAAACCTAGGGNTCATAAAAAAAGCAAGAAAAAAAATCGAATGCAGGAGGAGAAGGGGATGACAGAGGATGAGATGATTGGATGGCATCCCTGACTCAATGGGCATGAGTTTCAGCAAGGTCTGGGAGATGGTGAAAAACAGGGAAGCCTGGCATGCTGCAGTCTATGGGGTTACAAAGAGATGGACATGACTAAATGACTGAACAACAAAACCTAGGGTGGACATATAGATCAATAGAATAGGGAGACCAGAAATGAACCCAAACATTGATGATCAATTAATTTTTGACAATGGTGTAGAGATACTTCAATGGGGAAAAATAGTCTTTTCAACAAATGGTTTTGTGGCAAATGGATATCCAGGTTGGAGAATAATGTTGGATCTCATCTTATGCCATATAAAAATTGAAGTAGATCAATTAAGTAGAAGAGTTAAAATAATAAAACTCTAATACCACTAGAAAAAATGGGTGTCCACATGTAAAAGAATGATGCTGGATGCTGACATTACATTATATACAAAAAAATTCTGAAAGCCCTCAAAGTGGATCAAAATTCCAGACAAAAGGCTAATTATATATATGTGTGTGTGTGTGTGTGTGTGTGTGTGTGTGTGTGTGTATGTATATATATATATATATATATATATGTATCAGAAAAGGGCTAAAACTATAAACTTTTAGAAGAAAATATAGTAATATGTTCTCATAACTTTGGGTTTGTTGATGGTTTCTTAGATATGACATCAAATGAATAATGGGAATATCAGACCACCATACCTGCCTCCTGAGAAATCTGTATGCAGGTCAAGAAGCAATAATTAGAATTGGACATGAACAACAGACTGGTTTCAAATCAGGAAATGAGGAAGTCAAGACTGTATATTGTCACCCTACTTATTTAACTTATATGCAAAGTACATCATGTGAAATGCCACGCCGGATGAAGCACATGCTGGAATCAAGATTGCCAGGAGAAATATCAGTAACCTCAGATATGCAGATGACACCATACTTACGGCAGAAAGTGAAGAAGAACTAAAGAGCCTCTTGATGAAAGTGAAAGAGGAGAGTGAAAAAGTTGGCTTAAAACTCAATAGTCAGAAAACTAAGATCATGGCATCCAGTCCCACCATTTCACAGCAAATAGATGGGGAAACAATGGAAACAGTGAAAGATTTTATTGGGGAGGCTCCAAAATCACTGCAGATGGTGACTGCAGCCATGAAATCAAAAAACTCTTGCTCCTCGGAAGAAAAGCTATGACCAAACTAGACAGCATATTCAAAAGCAGAGACATGACTTTGCCAACAATGGTCCATCTAGTCAAAGCTATGGTTTTCCCAGTAGTCATGTATGGTTGGTTGTGAGAGCTGGACTATAAAGAAAGCTGAGTGCCAAAAATTGATGCTTTTGAACTGTGGTGTTGGAAAAGACTCTTGAGAGTCTCTTGGACTGCAAGGAGATCCAACCACTCAATCCTAAAGGAAATCAGTTCTGAATATTCATTGGAAGTACTGATGCTGAAGCTGCAACTCCAGTAATTTGGCCACCTGATGTGAAGAACTGACTCATTGGAAAAGACCTTGATGCTGGAAAAGATTGAAGGAGGGAGGAGAAGGGGAATGCAGTGGATGAGATGGTTGGATGGCATCACCGACTCAATGGACATAAGTTTAAGTAAACTCCTGGAGTTGATGATGGACAGGGAAGCCTGATGTGCTGCAGTCCATGGGGTCGCAAAGAGTCAGACATGAATGAACGACTGAACTTAGCTGAACAAATAACAAAGGAAAAATAGATAAATTGTGCATCCTCAAAATTAAAATTTTTCATGCTGCAAAGAATGCTACTGAGAAAAATAGGAGATAATGCACAGAACTGAACAACATACTTTTAACTATATATCTGATAAGTGTGTAGTACCCAGCATAAAGAACTCTTACCACTCAATGAGAAAAAAGACAAACAACTCAATTTAAAAATAAGCAAAAGACTTGAATTGACATTTCTCAGGAAAAGGTACAAGTGGCCAATAAATACATGAAAATATTCAATATAATTAGTCATAAGGGAAATGCAAATCCAAACCACAATGATATACCACTTTCACATACACCAGAATGACAATAATAAAAAATAGAAAATAGCGAGTATTGGCCAAGATATGAGGACACTGGAACCACAATACATTGCTGGTGGGAATGTAAAATAAAGCAGGTGCAGTAGAAGACAGTTTGGGTTCTTCAAAGGGTTAAACACAGCATTTTAAGTGTTAAATTTAGGCTTCCCTTGTGGCTCAGCTGGTAAAGAAGCCACACGCAATGCAGGCAACATGGGTTGGGAAGATCCCTTGGAGAAAGGAAAGGCTACCCACTCCAGTGTTCTCGCCTGGAGAATTCCATGGACTGTATAGTCCATAGGGTTGCAAAGAGTCAGACACTACTGAAAGACCTTCATTCACTCACTCATCATTTCCACTCTTAGATATATATCCATAAGAATTAAAACAGGCATTCAAGATAAATGTGTGCACAGATGTTAACTGCAACATTAGTCACAATTACCAATGTCAGAGAATGTTCAAACGATCACACAATTGTTCTCTTCTCACATGCTCAAAATTCTCTAAGCCAGGCTTTAACAGTATGTGAACTGAGAACCCCCAGATGTTTAAGCTGGATTAAAAAAAAAAAAAAAAACAGAGGAACCAGAAATTAAATTGCTAACATCCATTGGTTCATTGCAAAAGCAAGAGAATTTCAAAAGAACATCTACTTCTGCTTCATTGACTACGCTAAAGCCTTTGACTGTATGGATCACAACAAACTGTCAAAAATTCTTAAAGAGATGGGAATATCAGGCCACCTTACTTGCCTCCTGTGAGACCTGTATGAAGGTCAAGAAATGACAGAACCAGATATGGAACAACCCACTGGTTCCAAATTGGGAAAGGAGTACGTCAAGGCTGTATATTGTCACCCTGATTGTTTAACATATATGCAGAGTACATCATGAGAAACACTGGGCTGGAGGAAGCACAGGTTGGAATCAAGATTGCCAGGAGAAATATCAATAACCTCAGATATGCAGATGACACCACCTTTATGGCAGAAAGTGAAGAGGAACTAAAGAGCCTCTTGATGAACATGAAAGAGGAGAATGAAAAAGCTGGCTTAAAAGTCAATATTCAAAAAATGAAGATCATGGAAATCGGTCACTTCATGGCAAATAGATGGGGAAACTATGGAAACAGTGACAGACATTATATTTTTGGTCTTCAAAATCACTGCAGATGGTGACTGCAGCCATGAAATTAAAAGACACTTGCTCTGTGGAGGAAAAGTTATGGCAAACCTAGATAGCATATTAAAAAGTAGAGACATCACTTTACCAGCATAGGTCCATCTATTCAAAGCTATGGTTTTCCCAGTAGCGTATGGTTGTGAGAGTTGGACCATAAAGAAGGCCAAGTGCTGAAGAATTGATGCTTTTGAGCTGTGGTGTTGGAGAAGACTCTTGAGAGTCTCTTGAACAGCAACAAGATCAAACCAGTCATTCCTAAAGGAAATCGACCTTGAATATTCATTGGAAGGATGGATGCTGAAGCTGAAGCTCCAAAACTTCAGCCACCTGATGCAATGAGCTGAATCATAACAAAAGACCCTGATGCTGGGCAAGATTGAAGGCAGGAAGAGAAAGGGACGGCAGAGGATGAGATAGTGGGATATCATCATTGACATGACTGAGCGACTGAACAGCATCCAAAACCAACCCAAATACTTGTTAACATATAAAGGAACCAAAAAATGTGGTATATTTAGGCAATAAAGTATTTTTTAATAGCAAGGAATTAAGTAATGATACATGCTTCAACATGAACGAACCTTGATAGCATCAATATAAGTGAAAGAAATTGGATACCAAAAGCCACATATAAGATTCCACTTATGTGAAATATCCATAGAGACTGAAAGTGGATTAATTTATCTGCAGCCAGAAGGAGGGGGGTTGTTGAGTGACTAATTAATACGTAGTTTCCTTTTGGAGTGATGAAAATGTTCTGGGACACCATAGTTTTGATGTTTGCACAGCATTGTTGGTATACTAAGTGTACTCGATTGCACAATTTAAAATGGTTGTATGGTGAATTTTATATTGCGAATATTCAGCCATAACAACCAAAAATGTTAAGGAATATAGAAAGATTCACATGCTAATACTAATCAAAGGAAAGTTGGAGTAGCCACTTTAATTTCAGACAAAGTTGACTTCAGAGAAAGGAAAATGTTCAGGGATGGAGAAGAATATTACATAATGCTAAAGGGGTCAATTCTCCAAGGAAATAAAACAATCCTTCATACTGTTCTCCTATGCTAGTAAAGTAATGCTCAAAATTCTCTAAGCCAGGCTTCAATCATGTGTGAAAGGCAGAGGAACCAGAGATCAAATTGCCAACATCTGCTGGAACATCGAAAAAGCAAGAGAGCTCCAAAAAAACATCTATTTCTGCCTTATTGACTATGCCAAAGCCATTGACTGTGTGGATCACAACAAACTGTGCGAAATTCTTCAAGAGATGGGAATACTAGACCACCTGACCTGCCTCTTGAAAAATCTGTATGCAGGTCAGGAAGTAACAATGAGAACTATACATGGAAGAACAGAATGGCTCCAAATAGACAAAGGAGTACAATCAAGGCTGTGTATTGCCACCCTGATTATTTAACTTATATGCAGAGCACATCATGAGAAATGCTGGGCTGGATGAAGCACAAGCTGGAATCAAGATTGCTGGGAGAAATATCAGTAGCTTCAGAGGTACAGATGACACCACCCTTATGGCAGAAAATGAAGAAAAACTAAAGAGCCTCTTGATGAAAGTGAAAAAGAAGAGTGAAAAAGTTGATATAAAGCTCAACATTCAGAAAACTAAGATCATGGCATCTGGTACCATCACTTCATGGCAAATAGATTGGGAAACAGTGGAAACAGAGGCAGTGAGAGAGTCTATTTCTAGCTTGGTTGATAAGAAATCCAGGGGTCCTCAAGGATACAGGGGTCTGGAATTCCTAAGGAGAAGGAAAGGACAAACTTGTTTTTCCTCTACATTCCTTAGGGTTATATAACAATAATGTATCCTGCTTGAGGACGGTTTCTGGAAAAAACCTCCTGGGTAACCCTGTTATCTTAAAATGTAAATTATGAGAGTGGGTCTAGTAAGATCTTTACAACCTGTCAGACATTTTTTTCAATCAGCTGCAATGGCTGGCGCACTCAGCACAGCTGAGAGGAGCTAATCCATGTCCGAGGTCAGGGGCAGAGGCTGAGAGTGCCAAGCTGCGATGGTGCAGGAACAGCCAAGAGGAGTTGCCCCGCATCTGAGGTCAGGGGCAGCGGCTGGGAGGAACCACCCCACGTCCGAGGTCAGGGGCAACGGTCTGGAAGAGCCACCCTGCATACGAGGCCAGGGTCAGGGCCGGGAGGAGCCACCCCATGTCCGAGGCCAAGGACGGAAGCCAGGAGGAGCCACCTCGCGTACGAGGCCAGGGGCGGCAGCCGGGAAGATCAACCCACATCCAAGGAGCAGTGGCTGTGCTGGCAGATGAGGGCCTAGAGGAGCTATCCCACGTTGAAGGTCAGGAAAGGCAGCGGTGAGGAGATACCCTTCATCCAACATAAGGAGCAGCAGCTGTGCTTTGCTGGAGCAGCCGTGAAGAGATACCCTATGCCCAAGGTAAGAGAAACCCAAGTAAGATGGTAGGTGTTGCAAGAGGGCATCAGAGGGGAGACACACTGAAACCTAGTGTGTCACAGAAAACTAGTCAAACTAATCACACTAGGACCACAGCCTGTCTAACTCAATGAAACGAAGCCATGCCCGTGGGGCAACCCAAGACGAGTGGATCATGGTGGAGAGGTCTGACAGAATGTGGTCCACTGGAGAAGGGAATGGCAAACCACTTCAGTATTCTTGCCTTGAGAACCCCATGAACAGTATGAAAAGGCAAAATAATAGGATACTGAATGAGGAACTCCCCAGGTCAGTATGTGCCCAATATGCTACTGGAGATCAGTGGAGAAATAACTCCAGAAAGAATGAAGGGATAGAGCCAAAGCAAAAACAATACCCAACAGTGGATGTGACTGGTGATAGAAACAAAGTCCAATGCTGTAAAGAACAATATTGCATAGGAAACTGGAATGTCAGGTCCATGAATCAAGGCAAATTGGAAGTGGTCAAACAAGAGATGGCAAGAGTGAACGTCAACATTCTAGGAATCAGCAAACTAAAATGGACTGGAATGGGTGAATTTAACACAGATGACCATTATATCTACTACTGCGGGCAGGAATCCCTCAGATGAAATGGAGTAGCCATCATGGTCAACAAAAGAGTCTGAAATGCAGTACTTGGATGCCATCTCAAAAACGACAGAATGATCTCTGTTCGTTTCCAAGGCAAACCATTCAATATCACAGTAATCCAAGTCTATGCCCCAACCAGTAATGCTGAAGAAGCTGAAGTTGAACAATTCTATGAAGACCTACAAGACCTTTTAGAACTAACACCCAAAAAAGATGTCCTTTTCATTATAGGGGACTGGAATACAAAAATAGGAAGTCAAGAAACACCTGGAGTAACAGGCAAATTTGGCCTTGGAATGCAGAATGAAACAGGGCAAAGATTAATAGAGTTTTGCCAAGAAAATGCACTGGTCATAGCAAACACCCTCTTCCAACAACACAAGAGAAGACTCTACACTTGGACAGCATCAGATGGTCAACACCAAAATCAGATTAATTATATTCTTTGCAGCCAAAGATGGAGAAGCTCTATACAGTCAGCAAAAACAAGACTGGGAGCTGACTGTGGCTCAGATCATGAATTCCTCATTATCAAATTCAGACTTAAATTGAAGAAAGTAGGGAAAATCACTAGACCATTCAGGTATGACCTAAATCAAATCCCTTATGATTATACAGTGGAAGTGAGAAATAGATTTAAGGGCNCTCATCTCACATGCTAGTAAAGTAATGCTCAAAATTCTCCAAGCCAGGCTTCAACAATATGTGAACCGTGAACTTCCTGACACTCAAGCTGCTTTTAGAAAAGGGAGAGTAACCACAGATCAAATTGCCAACATCCACTGGATCATGGAAAAAGCAAGAGAGTTCCAGAAAAAACATCTATTTCTGCTTTATTGACTATGCCAAAGCCTTTGACTGTGTGGACCACAATCAACTGTGGAAAATTCTGAAAGAGGTGAGAATAACAGACTACCTAACCTGCCTCTTGAGAAATCTGTATGCAGGTCAGGAAGTAACAGTTAGAACTGGACATGGAACAACAGACTGGTTCCAAATAGGAAAAGGAGTCCGTCAAGGCTGTATACTGTCACCCTGCTTATTTAACTTATATGCAGAGTACATCATGAGAAATGCTGGGCTGGAAGAAACACAAGCTGGAATCAAGATTGCCGGGAGAAATATCAATAACCTCAGATATGGAGATGACACCACCCTTATGGCACAAAGTGATGAGCTAAAAAGCGTCTTGATGAAAGTGAAAGAGGAGAGTGAAAAAGTTGGCTTAAAGCTCAATATTCAGAAAACGAAGATCATGGCATCCAGTCCCATCACTTCATGGGAAATAGATGGGTAAACAGTAGAAACAGTGTCAGACTTTATTTTTTTGGGCTCCAAAATCACTGCAGATGGTGACTGCAGCCATGTAATTAAAAGACACTTACTCCTTGGAAGAAAAGTTATGACCAACCTAGATAGCATATTCAAAAGCAGAGACATTACTTTGCCAACTAAGGTCCTTCTAGTCAAGGCTATGGTTTTTCCAGTGGTCATGTATGGATGTGAGAGTTGGACTGTGAAGAAGGCTGAGTGCAGAAGAATGGATACTTTTGAACTGTGGTGTTGGAGAAGACTCTTGAGAGTCCCTTGGGCTGCAAGAGATCCAACCAGTTCATTCTGAAGGAGATCAGCCCTGGGATTTCTTTGGAAGCAATGGTGCTAATGCTGAAACTCCAGTACTTTGGCCATCTCATGTGAAGAGTTGACTCATTGGAAAAAACTCTGATGCTGGGAGGGATTGGAGGCAGGAGAAGGGGACGACCGAGGATGAGATGGTTGGATGGCATTAGTGACTCAATGGACGTGAGTCTGAGTGATGTCCAGGAGTTGTTGATGGACAGGGAGACCTGGTGTGCTGCAATTCATGGGGTCGCAAAGAGTCGGCACGACTGAGTGACTGAACTGAACTGAACTGAATAGCTAATTAGAAGGTATATAACTTCATTGCTAACACGTGCGAGGGGGGGCACTTTTTCTGCCCCCTTCTGATGTCTATGTCAGAAGCTTTCTCTATCTCTTTTATACTTTAATAAAACTTCATTGCACAAAAGCTCTGAGTGATCAAGTCTCGTCTCTGGCCCCAGATTGAATTCTTCTCCTCTGGAGGCCAAGAATCCCAGCGTCTTTCATGGTTCAGATAGCTCAGCTGGTAAAGAACAATCTTTCAGCGGACTTTATTTTGGGGTGCTTCAAAAATCACTGCAGCCATGTGACTGCAGCCATGAAATTAAAAGACGCTTACTCCTTGGATGGAAAGCTATTACCACCTAGACAGCATATTAAAAAGCAGAGACATTACTTTGCCAACAAAGGTCCGTCTAGTCAAGGCTATGGTTTTTCCAGTAGTCATGTATGAATGTGAAAGTTGGACTATAAAGAAAGGTGAGTGTTGAAGTATTGAACTGTTTTTGAACTGTGTTGTTGGAGAAGACACTTGAGAGTCCCTTAGACTGCAAGGATCAAACCAGTCCTTCCTAAAGGAGATCAGTCCTGAATGATCATTGGAAGGACTGATGTTGAATCTGAAACCCCAATACTTTGGCCACCTGATGCAAAGAACTGACACATTTGAAAAGACCCTGATGCTAGGAAAGATTGAAGGTCGGATGAGAGGGGGATGACAAAGGATGAGATGGTTGGATGGCATCACCGACTCAATGGACATGAATTTGAGTAAATTCCAGAAGTTGGTGATGTACAGAGAGGAGGCCTGGCATACTGTAGTCAATGGGGTCATAAAGAGTCAGACACGACTGAGCAACTGGACTGAACTGAACCACCAAAAA
Organism: Cephalophus harveyi; assembly: GCA_006410635.1. Lineage (NCBI taxonomy): Eukaryota > Metazoa > Chordata > Mammalia > Artiodactyla > Bovidae > Cephalophus > Cephalophus harveyi. The sequence continues at coordinate 164,929 of SJYT01079994.1, read as the reverse complement.
AAAAAAAAATTACATGAGAAAAAAGCTAATAGAACTGCAAGGAAAATATACAAAGCTACTATTATAATTCAAGTCATCAGCATTCTTTTTTCAGTAATTAATAAATCAAGCAAGCATAAAATTCATAAGGATACAGTTGAGCTCAATAGCCCCATTAATTAGCTGGATCTCGTTGACATATCTAGAACATTTCATCCAACCACAGCAATAGCTGTTGAGAAGCATTTCTCTCAAGCTCACATGGAACATTCACCAAGACAGACCACATTTTGAGCCATACAAAATACATTTACCAATTTAAAAATTATACGTTCTCAAAGTACAAAGGAATAAAACTAGAAAGCAATAACAAGAAAGATAGCTGGAAATCCTCAAAATATTTCAAGATGAAACAAAACATTTTCAAATAATGTATGGGTCAAAGAAGAAGCATTTAAATATTTTTTAAATGGAATATGGAAATACAACTTATGTGG
>SJYT01079994.1:129148-164314 GCA_006410635.1 Cephalophus harveyi | reverse complement strand
TTTTTTAAATGGAATATGGAAATACAAATTATGTGGGATACCAGCAGAAATAATATTTAGTGGGAAATTTAAAGCATTAAATCCATATATTAGAAAAGATAAAAGATAATAACAATCAATAATCTAAGCTTTCAACTATGAAACTAGAGATGGAAGAGTAACTTAAGCATGGAAGAAAAAAAATCGAATTGAAAACAGTAAGACAAAGAAACAGGGAAACATAGAGAAACAGAGAAAAGATTAGTAAAATTGTCAACAGTTAGACAGGCTAACTCAGAGAAAGCAATGGCACCCTAGTCCAGTACTCTTGCCTGGAAAATCCCATGGACGGTGGAGTCTGGTAGGCTGCAGTCCATGGGGTCGCTGAGGGTCAGACACGACTGAGAGACTTCACTTTCACTTTTCACTTTCATGCATTGGAGAAGGAAATGGCAACCCACTCCAGTGTTCGTTCTTGCCTGGAGAATCCCAGGGATGGAGAAGCCTGGTGGGCTGCCGTCTATGTGGTCGCACAGAGTCGGACACGACTGAAGCAACTTAGCAGCAGCAGACAGGCTAACTAAGGAGAAAAGAGAAAAGACACAAATTACTAATATGACAAATAGTAAAGGGCACATCACTACTGAGCACATGAGTATTAAAAAGATAATAATGGAATATTATGAAAAATTATATGCCCACAAATATGATAATTTGGATGAAATGGACCAATTCCTTGAAAAACACAAATAACCAAAACTCTGAATAGGTCTATACCTGAAATAGTCCTATATCTTTTAAAGAAATTATCTGCATAGTGTTTTATCTATTAAAGAAATATAATGAAAAATTCATAAATAAAAGTAAATAATTTAAAACAATTAAACATTAGTTTTCTTTTTTTTCCTCCCCTCAAAGAAATCACTAGGCCCAGAGGTTTCATTGGTGAATTCTACCAAATATTTAAGGAAGAAATGATAACTATTCTCTACAATCTCTTCCAGAAAATAAAAGAAAACAAGTTTCTTACCCATTCTATGAAGCCAGCATTACTCTAATACTAAATTCAGTTAAATACATTGCAAGAATGGAAAGCTACAGACCAACATGTTTCAAGAATGTAGATGCAAAAATCCCTAAAAATTATCAAAATTGAATTAAATTATGTAATTTAATCATCATACACCAAAGCCAACCATACCCACACCACAACCAAGTGGGATTTATCAAAATATACAAGGCTGCTTCACCATTTAGAGACCATTCAAGGTATTCAATAGGCTGAGTAAGAAAAATTCTATGATCATTTAAATTTATACAGAAAAGCAGCACAAAATCTAGCATTCACTCACCGAAAAAAAAAAAAAAAAAAAACTTCTCAGCAAACTGGACACTTCCTCTAATTGATAGAGTATCTAAAGAAAACCTGCAGCTAGCATCATACTTAAAGGTAGGAAACTAAATGTTTTCCCCCCATGATCAGAACCAAGGCAAAAATATTTCCTCTCATTACTCTTATTCAACACTGCACTGCCTGTCACATTGCAGAAATATGAGAAAAGCACATAAAATTTTACAGATTTGAAAGGAAGAAAAGAACTCTCTTTTCAGATGGCATTCCTGTCTATGTAGAAAATCCCAAGGGTTCTAAAAAATAAGTAATGATTCCAAAAATTCCTTCTCAGTGCATCATATCAAGAGGTTCATGATGTCAATATGCCTTACTGCTGCTATCAGTATTACCTTGACCACTTGGTTAAGTTGATGTATTTAGTGTCTTTAAGGTTTTTTCCACTATAAATTTACTGCATTTCTCTTTGATATACTGTATAGCTGGCAAATATCTTGAAGAAAATACATTGATATTCTGCAAGTCCTTTTTCTCTTCAAACATTCACCCATTAATTTTAACATTCATTAATGAATCTTGAGAGTCCCTTGTACACAAGTAGATCCAACCAGTCAAACCTGAAGGAAACCAATCCTGAATATTCATTGGAGAGACTGATGCTGAAGCTCCAATACTTTAGCTACCTGCTGAGAACAGCCAACTCATTGGATAAGACCTTGATGCTGGGAAAGATTGAAGGCAGAAAGAGAAGGGGATGACAGAGGATGAGATGGTTGGATGGCATCACCGACTCAATGGACATGAGTTTGAGCAAGCTCTGGGATATGGTGAAGGACTGGGAAGCCTGGCATGTTGTCCATGGGGTAGCAAAGAGTCAGACATGACAGAGAGTGGCTGAACAACAAAGTGGATCTTTTCTGCAACACCTATTAACTGTGGTACTTTCTGGATGGTCATGTTCTATTTCTCTCTTCATTTCCATATGTAATAGTTAAAAGCTTGCTGTAAGGAGAAGGTAGTGATAGACAAGGAAGCCTGGTGTTCTGTTGTCCATGGGGTCCCCAAGAATTGGACACAACTAAGTGATTGAACTGAACTGAAGGAGAAGATATTCCACCCATCCCATTTACTTAATTATTGAATTATTTATTTGAATCAGGGCTTCCTTGGTGGTTCAGCTGGTAAAGAATCCACCTGCCAATGCAGGAGACACAGGAGACATGGGTTCAGTCCCTGGGATTTGAAGATGCCTTGGAAAAGAAAATGGCAATCCATTCCAGTATTCTTCCCCTCAAAAATTCCATGGACATGGAGGACATGACTGAGCATGCACGCACATGCACATATGTTTATATTGGTAAAGAATAATGGGTATTTAATGTATTCAATGGGCTAAAATCGCTCCCTCAGAGTGGTATAATATAACTCCTCACTCCTTAAGTATGGGACATCCTTCCAAAGTGGACAACATAGAGTCAGGTATGGAAGTAACAGGGAGAAACCTGACAAATACTGCTCAAGACAGATGATCACAGTAAACATCAGTGAAAGTATGTATCATTGATATGATGTCTTGTGAAGTACACTTCATCTCTTTGTCTGCTTTACAAAACTTATATCCCAGCTTAATCATGAAAACATAGTTTTCCAAGCCTAAATTGAAGGACAGTCTATAAAATATCCAACTGATACTCCTTAAACTTACTAAGGTCATGAGAACAAAGTCTGAGAATCTGTCATAGCCAACGTAAGGAGACAAGACATATGTAATGTGATATCTTAAAGAAGGCCCTGGAACAGAGAAGGACATTACATAAAATCTGAATGGACTTTAACTAATAATAATGTACCAATATTTGTTTATTAATTGTAGCAAATGTTTAGTGTTAATGTAGAACATTAATAATAAGGAATCCTGGGTGCTGGCTATACGGGAACATTGTATTATCTTCTCAATTGTTTGGAAATCCAAAATAGTTTAAAAATGAAGTCTAATGGGATAGTTAGGGAGTTTGGTATGGACATGTACACGCTGCTATATTTAAAATGGATAACCAACATGGACCTACTGTATAGCATACACAAAAAATAAAGCCAATACTCTGGAAAAAATACAATCTAATGGAGGTGGGGAATAAATGGGAAATCTCTGTACCTTCTGCTGAATCTTGCTGTGAATCTAAAACTGCTCCAAAAAATGTTCTCTATTAATTTTTTAAAGTCAAGTCAATCAAAAGAAATTAACTCAAGACCACAAATGAGTCTTCCCCATGGAAATGTATGTGATGTGCCTAGGGTTTCTGAAGGCAGTAAGTGATAGTAGTTATCCTTAAGGAGCTTCCAATAAAACAGAGGAGAAACATGGTAAATACAATATAAGGCAGATTATGATAAGTTCTGGATTTCCACATGTTGGAAAGAGAATAAGAGAGTAGTTTGTCATAGACTAGATTTCAAAATATCTCTAGCTCAGGGGACAGTCCCAAGATGGTGGAGGAATAGGATGGGAAGACCACTTTCTCCCCTACAAATTCATCAAAGATCATTTGAATGTTGAGCAACTTCCACAAAAACAACCACTGAACGTTGACTGAGGACACCAGGCACCCAGAAAGGCAGCCTGATTTCTTCAAAAGGAGGGATTTGATCACTGGCTCTATTGATCTCTTCCCTTTTGACTCTCTTTTTTCTCCTCCAGGTCACCCCTATCTCCTTCCCTCTTCTCTTCTCTACATAACTTTGTAAATCTCTATGGGTGTTCCGGGCTGTGGAGAGCATTTAGGGATTTAATTACTAGCTAGAGTGTTTTCTCCTCTTTTGATTCCCCCCTTTCTCCTCCTGGTCACCTGTATCTCCCACCTCCCTCTTCTTTTCTCTATATAACTCTGTGAATCTCTCTGGGTGTACCCGGCGGTGAAGAATTGTTTCACCGTTAGACTAGGGGTTTTATCTTCTGTACTGTATGGATGGATAAGTTTGAGGCTACTGTAAGAGAAGGACCAAAAGCCAGAGGCAGGAGGCTTAACTCCAGAACTTTAGAACGTCAGAGAATTCTTGACTCCCGGGGACATTAATTGATGAGAGCACACCCAAAAGTCTCCATACCAATACTGAAACCAAACTCCACCCGAACGCCAACAAGTTCCAGTGCAAGACACACCACACTAATTCTACAGCAAAATAGGAACACAACAGTGAACATTAAAAGAAGGGCTGTCAAAAGCCTTGCCAAACCTATTGACACCACAAAACTCATTACTGGACATTTCATTGCATTCCAGAGAGAAGAAATCCAGCTCCATCCACCAGAACACAGATACAAGCTCCTCCAAACAGGAAATCTTGACAGGCCACTGCTCCAACCCCATCCACAGAGAACCGGCTCCACAATTAAGAGGAACCAGAAGCTTCCAGGCTTCAGAAAGGGCACCTGAAACACAGAAATCTAAACAAAATGAAAAAGCAGATAAATATTCAGCAGGTGAAGGAACAGGATAAAAACCCACCAAACCAAACCAAAGAGAAAGTGATAGGGAGTCTACCTGAAAAAGAATTCAGAATAATGATAGTAAAGATGATCCAATATCTTGAAAAAAATATGGAATTACATAGACTAGAGACAAGGATTGAGCAGATGCAAGAAATGATTAACAAGGACCTAGAAGAAATAAAGAAAAAACAATCAATAATGAATAATACAATAACTGAAATGAAAAATGCTCTGGAGGGAACCAACAGTAGAATAACAGAGGCAGAAGAGAGGATAAGTGAGGTGAAAGATAGAACGCTGGAAATAAATGAAGCAGAGAGCAAAAAAGAAAAAAAAGAATTAAAAGCAAAGAGGACAACCTCAGAGACCTCTGGGAAAATGTTAAACACCACAACATTCGAATCATCGGTAGGTGTCCCAGAAGACAAAAAGAAAAGGCATGAGAAAATCCTTGAAGATGTACTAGTCAAAAACTTCCCTAAAATGGGGAAAGAAATAGCCACTCAAGTCCAGGAAACACAGAGAGTCCCAAACGGGATAAATCCAAGGTGAAACACCCCAAGACACATACTAATGAAACGAACAAAGATCAAACACAAACAACAAATATTAAAAGCAGCAAGAGAAAAGCAACTAATAGCACACAAGGGGATCCCCATAAGGATAATAGCTGATCTTTCAATAGAAACTCTTCAGGCCAGAAGAGAATGGCAGAACACACTTAAAGTGATAAAAGAGAAAACCTACAACCAAGATTACTCTACCCAGCATGGATTTCACTCAGATATGAAGGAGAAGTGAAAAGCTTTACAGACAAACAAAAGCTGAGAGAATTCAGCACCACCAAACCAGCTCTTCAACAAATGCTAAAGGATCTCTAGACAGAAACATAGAAAAGATAAAAATGAATCCAAAACAAAAAAGTAAATGGTAACAGGATTGTCAGTTCAGTTCAGTAACTCAGACATTTCTGACTCTTTGCAACACCATGGATTTTAGCAAGCCAGGCCTCCTTGTCCATCACCAACTCCAGGAGTTTACTCAAACTCATGTCCATTGAATTGGTGATGCCATCCAACCATCTCATCCTCTGTTGTCTCCTTCTCCTCCCTCCTTCAATCTTTCCAAGCATCGCTTATCAATAATTACCTCAAATGTAAATGGGTTAAATGCTAAAACCAAAAGACAAAGACTTGCTGAATGGATACAAAAACAAGGCCCCTATATGTGCTGTCTACAAGAGACCCACTTCAAACCTAGGGTCACATACAGACTGAAAGTGTGTGTTAGTCGCTCAGTCATGTCTGACTGCTTGTGACCCCATAGACTGTAGCCTGCCAGGCTTCTCCATACATGGAATTCTCCAAGCAAGAATGCTGGACTGGATTGTCATTCTCTTCTCCAGAGGAACTTCCCAACCAAGGGATCAAACCTTGGCTTCCAGCCTCACAAGCAGACTTTTTACCATTTGAGCTACAGGGAAGTCCTAGTCTGAAAGTGAGGGGTTGGAAAAAAGATATCTCATGCAAATGGAGACCAAAAGAAAGCAGTAGTAGCAATACTCATATCAGATAAACTAGACTTTGAAATAAAGGCCATCATAAAAGACAAAGAAGGACACTACAAAATGATCAAAGGATCAATTTGAGAATTATAAATATATATGCACCCAACATAGGAGCACCTAAATACATAAAGTGAATGCTAACAAGCATGAAAGGGCAATTAACAGTTACAATAATAGTGGGGGACTTTAATACTCCACTGATACCTATGGATAGATGAACCAAACAGAAAATTAGCAAGAAAACATAAACTTTAAATGATAAAATGAACCAGTTAGACCTAATTGATATCTATAGGATATTTCACCAAAAACAATGGATTTCACCTTTTTCTCAAGTGCACACAGAACATTCTCCAGGATCGATCATGTCCTGGGCCATAAATCTAGCCTTGGCAAATTAAAAGACATTGAAATCATTTCAAGCATCTTTTTTGATCACAATGTGGTAAGATTAGATGTCAACTACAGGGGTCCTGTATGGATGTGAGAGTTGGACTGTGAAGAAGGCTGAGCGCCAAAGAATTGATGCTTTTGAACTGTGGTGTTGGAGAAGACTCTTGAGAGTCCCTTGGACTGCAAGGAGATCCAACCAGTCCATTCTGAAGGAGATCAACCCCGGGATTTCTTTGGAAGGAATGATGCTAAAGCTGAAACTCCAGTACTTTGGCCACCTCATGAGAAGAGTTGACTCATTGGAAAAGACTCTGATGCTGGGAGGGATTGGGGGCAGGAGGAGAAGGGGACGACTGAGGATGAGATGGCTGGATGGCATCACGGACTCGATGGATGTGAGTCTGAGTGAACTCCGGGAGGTGGTGATGAACAGAGAAGCCTGGCGTGCTGTGATTCATGGGGTTGCAAAGAGTTGGACACGACTGAGTGACTGAACTGGACTGAACTGAACTGAACTGACAGGGGAAAAATATCAAAAAAACAAACATGTGGAGGCTAGACAACACCTTTCTGACTAACAAACAGATCATGGAAGAAATCACAAAGAAAATCAAAGTATTCATAGAAACAAATGAAAATGAAAACACAACAACCCAAAACCTATGGGATTCAGTAAAAGCAGTACTAAGAGGGACGTTCATAGCAATACAAGTTTATCCCAAGAAGCAAGAGAAACATCAAATAAACAACCTAACTTTACACTTAAAGCAACATGAAAAAAAAGAAAAGAAGCACCCCAAAGTTAGTAGAAGGAAAGAAATCATAAAAATCTGAGCAGAAATACATGAAAAAGAAATGAAAGAGACTATAGCAAACATCAACAAAATTAAATCTGGTTCTTAGAGAAAATAAATAAAATAGACAAACCGTTAGCCAGACTCATCAAGCAAAAAGAGAGGAAAGAATCAAATCAATAAAATTAGAAATGAAAATGGACACACTGCAACACAGAAATACAAAAGATCATAAGAGACTACTATGAGCAGTTATATACCAATAAAATGGACAACTTGGATGAAATGCAAAAATTCTTAGAAAAGTATAACCTTCCAAAATTGAACCAGGAAGAAATATAAAATTTTAACAGACCCACCACAAACATGGAAATTGAAACTGTACTCAAAAATCTTCCAACAACAAACAAAATCCCAGGACCAGATGGCTTCACAGGTGAATTCTACCAAAAATTTAGAGAAGAGTGAATACCTATCACACTCAAACTCTTTTACAAAATTGACGAGGAATGCAAACTCCAAAACTCATTCTATGAAGCCAACATCACCCTAATAACAAAACCAGACAAAGATGCCAAAAAAAGAGAGAAAACTACAGGCCAATATCACTGATGAACATAGATGAACAAATCCTCAACAAAATCCTAGCAAACCAAATCCAACAACGTATTAAAAAGATCATACATCATGACAAAGTGGGCTTTATCCCAAGGATACAAGGATTCTTCAATATTCACAAATCAATCAATACTATACACCATATTAATGAATTGAAGTATAAAAACCACATGATTATCTCAACAGATCCAGAGAAAACCTCTGACAAAACTCAACACCCATTTATGATCAAAACTCTCCAAAAAGGAGGCATAGAAGGAACATATCTCAACATAATAAAAGCTATATATGACAAACCAACAGCAAACATTATCCTCAATGGCAAAAAATTGAAAGCATTTCCTCTAAAATCAGGAACAAGACAAGGCTGCCCACACTCACCACTACTATTCAACATGGTTTTGGATGTCCTAGCCAGAGCAATCAGAGAAGAAAAAGAAATAAAAGGAATCCAGATTGTGAAAGAAGAAATAAAACTTTTGCTGTTTGCAGATTGCATGCTCCTCTACACAGAAAATCTTTAAATCCACCAGATAATTGCTGGAGCTAATCAGTGAATATGGTAAAGTTGTGGGATATAAAATTAATACACAGAAATCTTTTGCATTCCTATACATGAAAATTGAAAAAAGAAAAGAAACATTAAGGAAACAGTAACATTCAACATTGCAACAAAAAGAATAAATTACTTAAGAATAAATTTTCCTAAATAAATAAAAGACATATATAGAAAACTATAAGACACTGATGAAAAAAATTAAAGATGACACAAATAGATGGAGAAATATACCATGTTTGTAGATTGGAATAATCAATACAGTGAAGATGAGTATACTACCCAAAGCAATCCATATATTCAAAGCAATCCATATCAAGCCAACAGTGGCATTTTTCACAGAACTAGAACAAATAATTTCATAATTTGTATGGAAACACAAAAACCTTCAAATAGACAAAGCAATCTTAAGAAAGAAGAATGGAACTGGAGGAATCATCCTGCCTGACTTCAGACTATACTACAAAAACACAGTCATCAGGACAGTATGGTACTGGCACAAAGACAGAAATATAGATCAATGGAACAAAATAGAAAGTCCAGAGATAAATCCACACACCTTACCTTTGACAAAGGAGGCAAAAATACAAATGGAGAAAAAACAATCTCTTTAACAAGTGGTGCTGGGGAAACTGGTCAACCATTTGTAAAAGAAAGAAACTAGAACACTTTTTAACACCAGACACAAAAATAAACTCAAAATGGATTAAAGATCTAAATATAAGACCAAACACTATAAAACTGTGAGAGGAAAACATAGGCAAATCACAGCAAGATCCTCTATGACCCACCTCCCAGAGTAATGGAAATAAAAGCAAAAATAAACAAATGGGACCTAATTAAACTTAAAAGTTTTTGCACAGTGATGGAAGCTATAAGCAAGTGGAAAAGGCAGCTTTCAGAATGGGAGAAAATAACAGCAAATGAAACAACTGACAAAGAATTATTTTCCAAAATATACAAGCAGCTCATGCAGCTCAATACCAGAAAAATGAACAACCCAATCAAAAAGTGGGTCAAATAACTAAACAGAAATATCTCCAAAGAAGACATACAGATGGCTAATAAACACATGAAAAGATGCTCAACATCGCTCATTATCAGAGAAATGTAAATCAAACTCACAATGTGGTACTATCTCAGGCCAGTCAGAATGGCTGCTATCAAAAAGTCTACAAACAATAAATGCTGGAGAAGGTGTGGAGAAACAGGAACCCTCTAACACTGTTGGGGGGAATGAAAACTAATATAGCCACTATGGAGAATAGTGTGGAGATTCCTTAAAAAACTGGAAATAGAACTGCCATATGACCCAGCAATCCTAGTGCTGGGCATACATATTGAGGAAATTGGAATTGAGAGAGACACATGTACCCCAGTGTTCATTGCAGCACTGTTTACAATAGCTAGGACATGGAAGCAACCTAGACATTTGTCAGCAGATAAATGGATAAGGAAGTTGCAGTTCATGTACACAATTGAATATTACACAGCTATAAAAAAGGACACATTTGAGTCAGTTCTAATGAGGTGGATGAAACTGGAGCCTATTATACAGTGAAATAAGTCAGAGCGAGAAACACCAATACAGAATATTAACGCATACATGTATAATTTAGAAAGACAGTAATGGCGACCCTATACGTAAGACAGCAAAAGAGACAGATGTAAAGATCAGACTTTTGGACTATGTGAGAGAAGGCAAGGATGGGATAATTTGAGCAAATCAAACTGAAAGATGTATTGTACTATATGCAAGTTCAATTCATGAAGCAGGGCACTCAAAGCTGGTGCTTTGGGACAACCCAGAGGGATGGGATGGGGAAGGGGGTGGAAGGGGGTTTCATGATGGGGGACATATGTACACCCATGGCTGTTCCATGTCAATATATGGCAAAAACCACCACAACATTGTAAAGTAATTAGCTTCCAATTAAAATAACTAAATTAATTTTTAAAATTCAAAATAAAGAATGATCACAGTGCCATATGTTTAAAATTATCATAGTGTTAAACATTATTATAATGTTATACTAATTAAAGACTTTTGATACTGATAAAAGAATACATAGACACAGTAGAAATACATTAAAAAGACTAGAAACATACCTTTAGCTTTATAAAAATATAATATATGTAAATTTGGCATTTTGAAAATGCCATTAGAACTTAAGAATGTTGGTTAAATATTCCTCATTTCAAATAATAATAATAAATTCCAGAGGTATTAAAATAAACAATGAAACTAAAAAAGAAGTGAAAGAAAACACAGAGGAATATTTATTTAGTCATCAGAAAGTAAAGGAGAAACTTATAAAAGAAAATATTGATAGATTTAATTTCATGGTAAATTTAGATTTTCTAACATTAAAACATATCCTGAAGAAAATTAAATGGCAAATGACAAACTCACAGGGAAGGTTTTTCAAATCATATACTATAGACAAGAGGTTTATATGAAATAAAAATCGATTGATCCATTTTACATGGAATTAATATTTATGTTAATCTTTATGAAACAAATGCTTCATAGATGAACTTTTTGGAAGCACAGATATAATGTCAAGAAATTAAGACGGAAACTGAATTCCATGTCCCAAGCCAACATTTAGCAACACTGATGTAGGGAAGTTTTGACAGTACCCTTGTCTTATCTATTGGTGTTTCTTCTTCTCCTCACAGAAAGGACTCACTGTATGCAATTTTGTAAGTTACTCACTGCACAAGGGAGCCTGGTGAAGAGCATGAGGGAGGGCTGAAATCCAGTTCCTTTTCCTCTTGTCCTATGTGCCCTGGTTTCAAGCTACATCATCTCCCCAAAGGAAGTTTTCTCTTGCATAACTGGGACTGTTAGGGGTATGAGGGGTCAAGGAGAGTGTGAGAATGACTTTTTCTAATTCACAAAATTTTGCTGCATGGAGCAGCAGTCTCCCTATTGATAAACTATTAGAGAAAATTTTCAGAGATTTTATAGACTTGTTACACTATCTCACAGTTCAGGGTACTGCACTCTTCTGGGAGATAACTAGCTAATCTGAGAAATTACTTCCTACTTCCAGTACTAAATAAAGTGACAAGGAGAATGGTCCTCAGGCCTAAATATGAACATTGGTTAGACACGAGCCTAGACATAAATATTGGTTAGAAGTATTTGAAATACAAATGATATGAGGTGACTGTAAAAGAAGATGTAATTACTTAAAATGAGTTCAAGGCTCCCAAATTGGAAAAATCACATACCAAGAAATTGTGAGAAAGGTTAAACCAATGAGTATTAAACAGCCCTGGAGGATTGCAGAGAAGCTTGAAAGCTAAAGATAGTTTACCAGAGTAAGCATTATCAGAAAGAGGAAGAGGGTGCTTTTGATAAAACACAAATGAACCTTTTGAACTCAGGTGAGATTCAAACAATGGCTTGTTTAAGGAATGATCCTTGAAAACTTATAAAAAGTGTATATTTGAGGCCAACACACATTCACTAAAAACAAGTGATGATAAATCAACTTTGTTTTTGCTTGTGTTATTAACAAGGTATCTATGCAAGAGAATAGAGTGTGAGACTTCAGAAAGCTTTCACATTCTAATCTTTTATAGATAGAGGCTATAGTGGAATATGGCTCACAAATGACTCAGGGCCAACTATTAAAGGTGATGAGTAACTAAATAAAAGGCTGACATAAACATAAATAAAAACCCTCATCCTTTTCCCAATCACTGATTTATCAATGGTCTAAGTGAAGAGTGGGAAGATATACTGGTATAATTTGCAATTTGGGATTGGCAAAAGGAAGCAAATGACTCAGTTTTTTTAGAACAGCCCTGATTTCATATATCATCTTCCAAGACACCACCAAAATGGTCAAAATGTCCAAGAAATTCCAAAATTTTGGTAACCAGAATATATCCACCAGACTTCCATTTTACAACTGAACATAGCACAAAATCCCTTTGTAGACTGTACCAGTTCAGAATTAGGAAAATACCATTATTAGTAAGGAAAATGATCATGTCACCAGTTATGTGTCATGCTGTTCTTAGTTGCTCAGTCGTGTCTGACTCTTTGCAACCCCACGGACTGTAGCCTGCCAAGCTCCTCTGTCCATGGGGATTCTCCAGGTAAGAATACTGAAATGAGTTGCCATGCCTTCCTCCAGGGGATTTTCCCAACCCAGGGAGCGAACTGAGGTTTCCCACATTGCAGGTGGGTCTTTATCATCTGAGCCACCAGGGAAGTACAAAGAAGCCCGTCACCAGTTATATGGAAGGACAAATCTGAGGAGCAATAGTGTCAGCAGGAAAGTTGACTTTCCTAGTAGTGATCGGGCAATGTTAGGTGTAATGGAAAGATACTTGTATTGAATTTTCTCCATTGCTTTGGTTTCTCAAGTTTCCCACCCTTTCTAGCTTGCAAAATCAGAGCTTACTTCATAATCGTGGAAATTTTACTTACATTTAAGGGCTTTATTTTAGTCATTGAGACAGATATTGAGAAATAGATCAAGGAAGAGTTCAGGGATTTGGTGCTGGTTGGAGTTGAAAAGGGTGATCCAAGTCATTCTCTGAAACTATGGAGAAATATGGAATTAACACGGGCTTAAAGGGTCAGACAGGCCCTGTTTCACATCCCAACTTTGCCATTTATTTAGCTATGCCACCTTGAGAGAGTTGTTTAACCTCTCTAAGCCTTGATTTCATAATCTGAAAAAGACTAATTTGTGTAAAATGATAATGCTCATCTCACAGGGCTGCTAAATATCAATAATGCATACAAATATATAATATGATACCTGCTGCTGCTGCTGCTGCTAAGTCGCTTCAGTCGTGTCCGACTCTGTGCGACCCCATAGACGAGGGCCCACTGTCCCTGGGATTCTCCAGGCAAGAACACTGGAGTGGGTTGCCATTTCCTTCTCCAATGCATGAAAGTGAAAAGCGAAAGTGAAGTCGCTCAGTCGTGCCCGACTCTTAGCGACCCCATGGACTGCAGCCTACCAGGCTCCTCCATCCATGGGATTTTCCAGGCAAGAGTACTGGAGTGGGGTGCCATTGCCTTCTCCGAATATGATACCTAGCACATATTAATAAATCAGCAACAGAATTAATTTATTTTCTTTATGAATTACCTTCTCCATCATAGTTTTATTTACTCATTGAATGGTCTCATTATTCATCTAGTTACTAAAAGTAAAAGACTTGGTTATTATCCTTAATTCCTCCATCTCTCTCATCACTACATTTCTTACTGATAAATACACACACACATACACTAAATCACTGAGCTCTTAAGCTATTTATGCAATTTCTACCTATTCAAGTCTCAGATCTATTCAAGTCTCTTCATTCCAGTTAATGTTATGAATCCAGTTGATTCATTCCTTATTTCCAGTCACCATAACTTTCATTCATATATTGCCACTGCCTCTTAACTAGTATCTTTATTTCTAGCTTTCTCCCATTTAATCTATTTTCATTTCAAACACAAATAGCACAGGAAATTCTACTCAGTGATCTGTGGTGATGTAAATGGAAAGGAGATCTAAAAAAGAGTGTATATATGTATAACTGATTTACTTTTTTGTACAGCAGAAACTAATACATCATAAATCAACTATATTCCAATAAAAATTAATTAAAAAATGACTTTTCCAATATACAAAGTTTATACCACTCACCCACTTAAAACATGTCAATGGCCTCCCATTTCTTTATGACAAAGATCAGTCTGTTTAAACCAGCTATCAAGGACCTGGCATCACAAACTCCTACTGTTGTTTCAGAAGTGTCAACTTTCATGTCCCTTCTTTTAAAAAGATTTCCCTAATGCAGATCTTAGCTTAATCATCACATCCTCAGGAATCTTTTCCTAAATTCCCAAACTAAGTTGTCCCTCCCCCTTGTTATATGCTATGTGCTTCCAAGTCTCACAGTATTTCTTCTTTTCTGTACTTTGGGCATAAATACCTATATATCACTTGCTATGGGCTAGGAACTATTTCAAGCATTTTAGATTATTATGCAATGCAATCCTCATAACAATCCAATGAAGTGGGTGCTATTTTTGTTCCCATTTTTCAGATGAAGTACAAAGTACAAAGAAGTACAAAAAAAGTTATTTACCTAAAGTCATATATCTGGTAAGTAGTAGAACTGGGAATTTGTAACCAGATAGTCTGGTCTTAAAATCCATGCTTTTAAAGCACTATATTATGTTGACACTCACTTTTAATAAGTTACTGAATAACTTGTAATTATTCAATTATTTTAGACACTAAGCTCTATGTCTGTGTGATTTACTACTGAAACTCCCAATGTGGATGCCAGAAATATGATCAACATTTAACAGTTGATCATTAGATAAGTTGGTCAGTATTTATTGAATGAATATTAGGGAATAATAGTGCCTATTATCATCATTACCAAATCTGGCCTAAAATATCATCTGCTTTGTGAAGATTCTCTTATCTCACACCTCACTCTGGACATATTTAGTTGTTTTTACCTTTTTGCTTTCAAATTTATTATGAATAATTAGTCTTATCCAAGAGCATGAGGAGTCTTTGAAGGCAGCAGATATTTAATTCATTTTTGGATCTCTAATAACCACATCAAGAATGCCTGGTATACAGTAGGTGCTTGATTAATGTTAAGAAATAGGAAAAACAGAAAAAAAGGTCACTTAAGTAGATGATACATGATAGATAAATAGATTATTATATAACCAACAGAGAATCCAAAAATAAGCTTAAATCTAATGAGATAAAATTTAATTGTAATAACTATATAGTTCTGTTGAGGAGTTCAATAACTAATTGCATGAGATGCCAGGAAAATGATGCTTTCCAGCAATACACACTAAAAGACTTGGTTTTAGTGAATAATGGTAAACTGCTTGTTAATCAACAATGTGCTATTGCTGGCAAATGTAATGTGATGTTAGGCCATTTCAAAGGAAACGGTGTCCAGAAAGAGAGTTGACACCTATATCTTATGTGTTAATCTGCCCATGAAAGAAAAGAAAGTGAAAGTGAAGTCGCTCAGTTGTGTCTGACTCTTTGCAACCCCATGGACTGTAGCCTACCAGGCTTCTTTGTCCATGGGATTTTCCAGGCTGTACCAACACTATATGCTCAGTTCTGGGCCCCAACCTCTAAGAAGGAAGTTGCATGATTGGGAGCGTGGCTATGGCTACAGGTCTTCATAGCCACAGTTCTTCATAAACATAAACTCATTTTTGGAAACAAATAACCATTCCTTCATTTGTTAACTTTTACAAGTTAAGATTGTCATATCCTTTCTTTTTCTGTATAATAGCAATAATAATAGCACTCCTCCATATAGGTGCTATGAGGACTAAATGAGATCATATTTGTGGAACACTTTTGCCTATGCCTGGCTGTCTGACTCTAAAATTATTAAACACTACCTTGTATAACACAGATACATCATATTATTTGATTGTCACATCACATTCAATTGTCACAGCACATCTGTGAAATGCATCTTTTTTATGGTCACTTTTGTTGCTATTGTTCAGTCGCTCAGTCATGTCCGACTCTTTGTGACCCCCATGGACTGCAGCATGCCAGGCTTCCCTGTCCTTCATCACCTCCCAGAGCTTGCTCAAACTCATGTCCATTGAGTCAGTGATGCCATTCAACCATCTTGGCCTCTGTTGTCTCTTTCTCCTCCTGCCTTCAATTTTTCCCAGCATCAAGGTCTTTTCCAATGAATTGGCTCTTTGCAGCAGGTGGCCAAGGTAGTGGAGCTTCAGCTTCAGCATCAGTCCTTCCAATGAATATTCAGGACTGATTTCCTTAGGATTGACTGGTTTGATCTCCTTGCAGTCCAAGGGACTCTCAAGAGTCTTTTCCAACACCATAGCTCAAAAGCGTTAGTTCTTTGACACTCAGACTTCTTTATGGTCCAACTCTCACATCCACACATGACTATTGGAAAAACCATAACTTTGACTATACAGACCTTTTTTGGCAAAGTAATGTCTCTGCTTTTTAATGTGATGCCTAGGCTCATCATAGCTTTTCTTCCAAGGAGCAAGTGGCTTTCAATTTCATGGCTGCAGTTACCATCATCTGCAGTGGTTTTGGAACCCAAGAAAATAAAGTCTGTCACTGTTTCCTTTGTTTCCCCAGTAAAAATTTGTCATTTTATTGATGATAAAACTGAGGATCAAAAAACACAAGGACACTCTAGTAAGTGACATTAAGTGATAGCTCTGAAATTCAAACCCAATTCCAGAGTCCATGGCCTTTCCATTAAACCACACTGTCACCCTGGCAGATATATAAATTGTCATTTAGAAATCCATTATGAAGGAGATAGAGAACATGTGCACCTATCCTTCATTCTCCAACTTAAAAAAAAGTTACAGCTCTATAAAGAATCACTGCCTTTCGTGAGTGAACAACATATCTATTGAGCAACTAGGAAGTCTCTTGCTTTTTGAGCATATGGGAAGATTACTTTTTGGTCTCTAGCCACAGGTATTCACAGAGTATTTTTTCAACAGTTAAACTGCTCTAGGCCTTTGTTCCAAGATTCATACACACACACATACGCACACACACACACACACACTCTTACACACACACACAAGCCCCTTCACCTTCCCCTCATTGGAACTCCTGTTTCTCAACAGGTCACTACTTAAGTTTTAGAAATGCAAATCAATCTTGAGGAATCCTCGGGCCAAAGGAGTTTTTTCATTGAATAAGTGTTATTCAAGTCACTGCTAGTCTACACCCTTTAATATATAACAGTGTTGATCTTAAGCCCATAAAAGAGAGACTTCATTTATCCATCCAAATATTAATAATAATAGCTAATACAGATAGCACCTACTAAGTTCCTTTTCACCATTCTATGGACTTTGCACCTATTAACTCATTTATTTCATATAACAACCCTATGAGACAGGTACTATTATTATCTTTTTTTAAAGATAAAAACCTTAGGCATAAGAGAGGTTATATAAATCTTGTAAGGTCACACAGTTAAAAAAATGATAGCTAGGATTAAAACACAGGCTGTCTGGCTTTAGCACATGTCTCTCTAAACTTCTCTAAATACATGCTGAGCACTAGAATAGTTTAAGTGCTCAACTGACTCCAAAAAAAATATTGAGCACCCAATATGTGCTTTACACAGTGCTAATCACTACATTGAGGATAAAAGAAACATTAGACACTGTCTTTGCCTTCAAAGATCCTACAGACTATCAAAGGAGAAAAAATGAACACATGTAAAACAACATATAAAGACATGGTCACTAGAGTACTGGAATTCAGGATAACACTGACTGCGAATAGTCTCTCCTAATATCTCTGTAAACCCTTGAATTGTACCAGAAATTTAATATTTTATCATCCAAACTGTACCACCCAAACCACATGTCAACCCTTTCTCTCACATCTGAAGTGGCATAGAGCTTTGGTGACACATACATGCTCAACTACATCAATAACCTTATTTTGACTAATTTTGAGATAAATTCACAAATCATTTCCTGGACTGACCCTGGTGAGCCTCTCATAAGGAAATATAAAGCATAGTATTGCTATTTGGCCCGAATGAGCACCAGGAAATACCAAGGGTTTTTTGAAACTGATGTTTTTCTTCTACTTTCACTTGGCATTCTGTGTAATTCATATATGCCAGAGCCTACAATAACAGAAGGATCGTGACACACACGGCAAGACTAGGTATGGGTGTGTAGACTTTATCATAAATTACACCCTTTATCTATCAGGAAATTGTGTCAGAAGATAATTTAATTAAAATGCAGAATTGTTTCCAAAACTATTCATTTAAAATATTTTCCCTTTTAAATGTTTAAAACTAAAAGACTTTGATGGCATTTATAACTACTGAGCATTTTGCTAAGTATTCTATGTTTTTAGAGTTTATTATCAACTATTTCAGGGTTTGGTGATCTACAGGCACTGCTTGTTTTGTACATAAAGGTTCATTGGAATACAGCCACACTCATTTCTTTACATATTGTCTCTGACTGCTTTTGTGCTGCACTAGTAGTGTTGAGTAGTGGAAACAGAGACTGAACAGCCCAAATTATTCAAAGCCTAAAATATTCATTATTGAGCCCTATACAGAAAAAGTTTGCCAGCTACAGAACTATTCCATTGAAAGTGTTATTATAAATCTAATAGTAACAGAGTTCAAGGCAGAAAAAGCATTGAAAATTTATCAGGATATATATATACACACACACACACATATATACTGACAGCTCATTTTTATTAAATAAATTTATTTGAAGGTTATTAAACTGGGCAAACATTACAAAATCTGTCCATAGATGTTCAATTTTATTTTTTTTAATATTATTGTACACTTAGGAAAAAAGTCTCAAATATTTTGAACACAGTTATTTAAATCAGTCTGAGTCCTACTCTGATTCTGGGCAGTGCTCACACATACACATTTACAGAATTACTCATGTACAGGTGAGTTTTATGATCTGCTTTCTTCATTTAACATTATTGCACAAATTCAAAGGATGTCAGTGCTTAGAGGTACTCATAGATTCTTGAGTTCAACCCAACCCCACTCCCACTCCAGTGTCACAATGAGGACAATGAGGCTCAGAGAGGGGAAGGGACTTGCCCAAGACCTAACAGTAACAGACTGAAGTGAACTCCATGTTTCCACTGCAATTACCTCAACTCTGTTATATATATATTCCTTATACTGATAGATCATTTGAATTTAGACTTTAATGAAATTTCATGCTTAACCATTCTCTTACTTTTGTAACACACTTGGTTTCCAGATGAGAAAAATAAAAGATCCAGAAAGGCAAAGTATCTTGTCCAAGATCTCACAATAAATTAGAGGTAGAATTGGGACTAATTGCATATCTATCATCTGCAGAAAATGACAAAAGGTGACATTTGGTCCAAGCCTGCTGAGAAGAAACTAGTGGCACTCTGGGACCCATCATGTTCACAAATGAATGTCTATTTTTCATGTGATATTAAGAAACTATAGATTGTACTACTCAACCTGGCTTCTTGCCTCCTTGTGGGCAGAGTAAGTGAGGAACAGGTAGTTCCCAGGCAGGTTCTCTTGACAGACATGAGTGAAACAGACAAACAGAAGGCCAGATGACTATAGGAATCATGAGATGGTACAGGATTACTATTGTTCCATGTTTTCTCTAAAGCCAGGGCTTCTTTCATAGCTCAGTTGGTAAAGAATCTGCCTGCAATGCAGGAGACCCCGGTTTGATTCCTGGGTCGGGAAGGTGCCCTGGTTAAGGGAAAGGCTACCCACTCCAGGATTCTGGCCTGGAGAATTCCATGGACCATGGGATTGCAGACAGTTGGACATGACCAAGTGACTTTCACTTTCACTTTCCCTAAAGCCAGGGATCCAGACAGTAAGAGAGAAAAAACTGGGTAGTTGAAGAGTTTTTGACATATTGGCTTTGGCTTTGGGACTTGGAACAAGTCTGGTCTTTCACTTTGTGCTCTGTTATCTGAATTGTCCAGTATTTCTCCCCACTCCACCCCCTCTCTCCCTCTCTCTTTCATTCTCTCTCTCTCACATACAGACACACACACTATCTATGCTTTCCAGAAGAGCCTACTCTTTCCACAGTTACCCCTTGCCCCATCTTCTCCTGGATAACTCTGATCATTTTTCAATGTCAGCTTTAGTCTTCTTGCTCATGAAACCTTCCAAGATTCCTGCAGCTAAAAATAAGTTCTACTTCATGTGAAGCCTCATAGCTCTTTCTTCTATAATTCTTTATCGTTCAGCCCTATATTTCTAAGATTGTATCTTGTACATGTGCATGTGTGCTCAGTCACTTCATTCATGTCCAACTCTTTGCAGCTCTATGGATTGTAGCCCACCAAACCCCTCTGTCCATGGGATTCTCCAAGCAACAATACTGGAGTGGGTTGCCATGCCCTCCTCCAGGGGATCTTCCTGATCCAGGGATCTAACATGCGTCTCCTGCATCTCCTGCATTGCAGGCAGATTCTTTACTGCTGAGCCACTGGGGAAGCCCCCGTATCTTGTACAACTAGGTCTAAATGTTTATTGAAAAACATTAATGATAGCATTTCATCTTTACAAATACTGACGTCATAGGTAGTACAAGGGTCATCATTCCCATCTGATAGATAACAAATTTGAGGTTTTGAGAGGCGAAAAGCCACATAGCTACTATGGGGCAGAGACTAGGCACAAGCCTAGTCTTTTACTTTTCTTTATTGCTCTATCTGGAGATGAACAGAAATAAGGTTTTTCTCTTCAGTAAAACCTTTGTCAAGATTATCCCAGAACTCTGAACACACACTAAATCTCTTAAAATTTTGGAAATATGGCTTGGAACCCAAAGCTTGGGTATGGACTCAGGGATTTTTCAAGCCAGGTTGTGTTTTCTTGTGATTATTTTTTACAGATAGTATCAGGGTTGCGTGGCCTGAAATGACTCTCAAGGTTATCTAGGACAAGTTTGTAGACAAAAAAACTGTAAATTAAAACTGACAAAAACTGAAAGTTGTGAGAGTGTTAACTGACTCTCCTCCCCCTTCCTGCTACATGTAATAAAGCCTATACAACTATACTCCCAGGGGAAAATATCTTCAAACTTCCACATGAATTAATAGTTCCACTCTAAGAGATGGGAATACCAGACAACCTTACCTGCCTCCTGAGAAACCTGTATGCAGGTCAGGAAGCAGCAGTGAGAACTGTACATGAAACAACAGACTGGTTCCAAATAGGGAAAGGAATATATTAAGGCTGTATATTGTCACCTGGCTTATTTAACTTATATGCAGAGTTCATCATGTGAAATGCCAGGCTGGATGAAACACAAACTGGAATCAAGATTGCCAGGAGAAATATTAATAACCTCAGATACACAGATGACACCACCCTTATGTCAGAAACTGAAGAAGAACTAAAGAGCCTCTTGATGAAAATGAAAGAGGAGAGTGAAAAAGTTGGTTAAACTCAGCATTCAGAAAACTAAGATCATGGTATCCAGTCCCATCACTTCATAGCAAATAGATGGGGAAACAATGGAAACAGTGAGAGATTTTATGTTTGGGAGCTCCAAAATCACTGCAGATGGTGACTGAAACCATGAAATTAAAAAATGCTTGCTCCTTGGATGAAAACCTATGACCAACCTAAACAGCACATTAAAAAGCAGAGACATCACTTTGCCAGTGAAGGTCCATCTAGTCCAAGCTATGGTTTTTCTAGTAGTCATATATGGATATAAGAGTTGGACTATAAAAAAAGCTGAGTGCCAGAGAATTGATGCTTTTGAACTGTGGTGTTGGAGAAGACTCTTGAGAGTCCCTTGGACTTCAAGGGGATCAAACTAGTTAATCCTAAAGGAAATTAGTCCTGGATATTCATTCAAAGGACTTATGCTGAAGCTGAAACTCTGATACTTTGGCCAGCGAAGAACTGACTGATTGGAAAAGACCGTGATTCTGGGAAAGACTGAAAGCAGGAGGAGAAGAGGACGACAGATGATGAGATGGTTGGATGGCATCACTGACTCCATGGATATGAGTTTGAGCAAGCTCTGGGAGTTGGTGATGGACAGGGAAGCCTGACGTGCTGCAGTCCATGGTGTTGCAAAGAATCGGACACGACTGAGTGATTGGACTGAACTGAACTGAAGCCTCTCGTGCTGCTGCTTTCTTGCCCTAGGAAATAAGTCAAGCAGCACTAGTTTAACTAACAAGTTTAGAATGAACGTTTTCTGATGAAGAACTATCAACCTTTGAGAGATCTTGTGGTCAGGACCTAAAAGCTAATCAGAACTGCATACTTGACAAAAACTAATTTTTGCAGCTGTTAGAAGCCCGGACAGCTGTGAAAAGAGTGAGCTGGATTGGGTTCTGCCTCGCGTACCACACTAAAACTCTGCCAACACCAGTTTCTAGAACCTTTCCCACAAATGAAAGTACAAAGAGGAAAGAGTCATGTGTGCTTTTCACAGGCCTGGCAGAGACTAGAAGCTTGGCACTTAGGTACTTCTTGTTTCAACATGTACCCTGAATACATTCAAAATGGAATGGCTAGAGGTTAAATGTGAGGCACTGGGGTAGTTTTTTTTTTTTTTTAAAGATCCATTTTTTTGGCCATCACTTCCCTAAATTGTATCTAAATTCAAATCACCAACACCTGTTCTCTTGGCAGCATGCAATTTGGGAGAGATTTGCAGTGTCCTTAGACATGTCTTTAAAGTTTCATAATACCAGCTCCTGTATTTCCCATGCTCTATGGACTCAGAATTGTCAGTGTATGTTTTCAGAAATGCAGACATGTAAATGGGTCAGAGAGGATGTGAAGCTGCCAGGAGTGGCAGAAGCCCAGTACTATATAAAAATGTGTGACCCTTTCCTAAAATTATTACAATTTCATGATTGGGACTACAGATCATTAAGCCAATCCTAGGTCCTTCTAAATATAGGGTTCTTTGTGACTGCACAGGTCACACACTCATGAAGCCATCTTTACTTCCTGTTTATACAGAAACCAGAACGTGTGATTCTCACATTTAAAATGTCCCTTGACAGAAAACCTGATAGGCATAATGGTTAATAAACTATCATCTCCTATGTGATGATTATATTTTGGAATGTTGCAAGAAGAGAAAATACAAGTCTCCTAATGAATGTAAAGAACCATTCAGAGACTTTGCTAGTTGAGACGGTGACTTCCTAGAGACAGAGGAGTTGATTAAATGACCTTTTATCAATCTTTTAAAATGATACTATTTCTGTGACCCTCGTTGACTTCTGTGATACTGACGAAGTCCAGAATCTCTTTTGAACATAATTAATAGCTCATATTGGCTTCTTGCCACTTCAGATTTATTCACTGGATCAGTGCATGACTGCTCCTCTCATCCCACACAGTTGGGTCAAAACCTTCACTAGTTAATATTTATAAAAATACTTTGAAGATGAATCCTTGGTGAAGAGAAGAAACACTAGAGTTGGACAGAACAGAGAGTTTTGGGGTGTGGACCTCCTCTCAGAGCTACCTCTACCACACAATGCAATCTTTGACAGATTTTTTGTAGCTGAGTGGCTGTGCTTTCCTTTGGGTGAAATAGCAAAAGCCAAGTAAAGAGACTATAACAACTGATGAGGCTTTCCCCAGCTCCAATACTGAATGCCTGGGTTGCTTTAGAAGAGAAATGTTGGCTGTCTTGTCTCTGGCCCATAGTACCTACACCCTCCCTTCCCTACGCACACACCATACTCTGAAGATGGTTCTTAGTAGGGAAGTACTGCATATTATTAAGTGAAGTATACTCAGGAATACCTTGTCTGTGGGCTGGCATTTAGTCTTTGTCTACACACAGAAACTGGTTTGACTGAAACCTGAAAAAAACAAACAGACACAGATCAAAAATAATAATCACAGTAGTTTTACACATACCTTTGGTTTCAACTGCTAAATAATTGATTTAACTGATTTTGTTAGCATTTTCTATCTTATTATTCTGATGATGTGAAGGCACTTACTAGAAGTGGTGGTTGTGGGGGAATTAAGAAGTTGATTCTGAGCTTATTTCCCCCAAAACTTCTCAGGGGACACTATCTTCCCCCCTGAAAGGAAGGAAAAGGGGATCTACACTTTTAACTCCATGTAAGGTATGACTGTGGATTGCTCAGAATGCCCCTCTTTGCATTAGTACCCTAACAGCAGAGCTGCAGCAGTATAAGCTAGACTGGGCACTGCTTGGGGCTCTAGCTTCAGCCCAAGCCTTGGACTAGGAATATGTCTACTCAACTCTGGCTTGTCTCACCTCCCTGACCTGCCTCCTGTGTGAACTGTAGGCCAGGTTAAACTAGGCCACCTCAGTACTTGTGTCATGGGGCAAAGGCGAGGAATCTTTGTTTCTTCAGCTCCTGGATTTTTAGCAATGTCTGGCTGCCTGCATACTGTTGAAATTCAGCTGCTAACTGTACCTTAACCAAAACCAGTTGATGCTCTTAAAATAATCTGATTTCAGAAGCTCCTCGGGCATGGCTTAAGGTCTTGTTTTGCCTTTGGCCCTTGGCTCTGGGGCACTGGAGACCTGAATTGATTTCAAAGTCATGAGAGCCTAAATAGGCTACTAAAGGCTTTTAACTGGCCAACTCACAGCCTAGTTCAACATGCACTTATGGAGCCAACTGCTCTGTGCCAAGGTCAGTACCAAGAACTAAAGGTACAAAATGGACTGGACCTAGTCCTTGTCCTTCAGGAGTTCACAGCCTATTTACAAAGCCAGAGGAGTAAACAGATTATTTCAATGTATTGTGATTAATGATACTCAAGAGATGAGAACTTGATGTCTTGAAAGCACTGAGGAGAAGCACCCAAACCAGCCTAGAGGCATCAGGGAAGATTTCCTGAAGGAGAGTTCAACATGTAGGTTTCAAAGGAGTTAGTGAGAGAAAAAGATGAGAAATAAATATTAAAGAATGGACAGCAATAACAATGGCAAAGGAGTGTCTAATAGCACTCTATGCTCAGGGAACCATGGAGAGTCAAGAAAATTAAAAGTACAAGATTTAGAGTGGTAAGAAATGAGAGTAGAGAGGGAGATGGATGGGGAAGTAGTCATGGAGTATTGAATATCACATTAAGGAGTTTAGTTTACATCCTAAAGTCAAAGGGAGTTAAGAGTTCTAAGCTGAGAAGATTTGTCAAAGATCACTTGGAGTGCACTGAATATATGAATGAATAAACACATCTATGTCACAACTTTACCTGAAAATGTGCAGTTTTCCCAGGAGCCCACAGAATAAAGCCAGAATTCATTTGCTTTCATTCAGTTTCTATTCTCAACTAGCTCTGTTCTCTAGCCACGTGAAAGTCAGTCTTTTTACTCATTTAAAGCTCATGCTATTCCTTATTACTAAATGGTAACTTTATGCTTCCCTTCTTGGGTGAATTCATAATTCTTTGAGAATAAGGTCAATTAATATTTTCTCTAAGAAGTATTCCTTGATTACTACTCTATTTTTCCTCTGTCTTCCTATAGGACCCTACTCATGCTTTATAGCTTTTAACACAAAGTGTTGTAACATCGCTGTTTCCCTGAGTATTCTCCACTTGGCATGAGCTTCCTGAAAACAAAGAAGATGCCTTAATTATTTCTACATTCTCAACTTTACATAATTATCACTCAATAAATGTTGATTGAAACAATGTAAAGATCAACCAGTTAATATAGAATGTTAGAAACAGACCTTTCTAATCACTTTGGTACTGAAAGGATTTAATTGTGGGGTGTAACAGAAAAAGCACCAATCACCAAGGTGTAAGGTGTGAGATAGGACTTGAGATTTCACTCCATGTTCTGATGTCTACTTATTGTAGTCGTCTTTTTCTATCTCTGTACCTTGGTAGTCCCAAGCTATGTATGTATACCAACTGAATCCCTAAAAGTTTATCAATCTCTCTCCCAATCCAGATCCAATTCTCTAGGATTATATTATTCATATGATCCTCATTCCTATATCTTAGAGGTCTAGAGAGGATATGGCAAGGGGATATATAAAACACCTGAGTTGAGAAGAAAAAAATGTGAAGTACTGTGATAAATGAACACTAGGAAAAATATCTAAGAGATACTTTAGAAAGCCTCACTCAGAATGGAAACAGCTTCCTCTCCCTTCCTTTCTGTCACATCTAAAGAATGATGCACAGTGGCATTTAGAGTTGTGTTGAGTTGACTTTGCTTACCTGCAGTAGCCCATGAAAGCCCATACAAAATAGTGTACAAAGTGAGTCTTGTAAATTAAATTCCAATAGGGTACATACTTTTTCATTTGCAGTTTTCTTATATCAAGAGATCTGCTGATATACTCCAGTCTAAAAAAGCTAGATGTTTTCCGGGATTTGGTTGTGAAATCAAAGCCACAGTAACACAAGCCAGGCAAGAAAAAAAGGAATTAAACATATTAACAGGACCTTTCCTAGCTGCCTGGAAGTAAAGGGGAAAAGCTTAATAACATTTGCAAAAGGATGGCTAATAGAATGTGTTGCTATTTAATTTGCATATTTTTTTTATTTAATGTGAAAATGGAGTCCTGATTCTTTTCTGATTTCTTTATCACTACTTCCAAACTGTAACTCTAGCCCATTTGTCCTCCTAAGCTTGGACAATATTGGTTTGGCTGAGCCCAGAGAAGTGAGTGTCAGGGTTCCAGGACAGAGTGTGAAGATAAATAATAATGACAATTTAAAATGATAGTATTTGCATAGTGCTTTGCTATGAAAAATCCTTTTTTTGCACAAATTATCTTAATTGATTCTTATAGTAACTATGCTCAAGTGAACCTCAGGGCTTTTGCACCTGCTTTTCTTTTTGTTTGAATAGTTCTTCCCACTTATTAATATCTTTGCCTAGTTGTACTAATGCTTCCAGTCTCAACTCAGTGATTACTTTAAGGTAACTTTTCTTGACTTCATTGTTTATGTTAATCCTCTCTGTTACACACTCATGACAACTGGTATCTTTCTTTCTTTGTTTCTCTTATCATAATTGCAATTTTACATGAGTGGGCATGAGCATTCAATTATGATAGCTGTATAATATAAAGTTGTTGAGAGGTGGCTGCCTAGCCAGAGACTATATTTATCAGCACTCCTAACATCCTGGGGAAAGGACAGGTTCGTATGACCAGTTCTTACTAATACAATATGAACAGACATATGTCATTTATGGGCCACAGAAGTTAAAAAGCAGGTATGCCTTCTTTATCTTCTCTTTGTACTCTTCCTGCCTAGATTCTTCTGAGGCCCTAGGGCAGTGGTTTTTAAAGTTGACTGCAATGTTAGAATCAGCTAGAAACTTAAAAATTTCTAATAGCCTAATCAATTAAACCTCTGTATGTGGACAGCCAGGCATCAGTCCTTTTTAAGCTCCTTAGGATATTCTAGTGGGTAGTCAAAGCTGAGAACCACTGCCTAGACATGGCTTCTGAGTCACTGAAATACTGTGGAGAAACGCTGTCTGTTGAGTAAGAATATCTATATTTCTCTCTTATGTGAACAAAAAGTAAGCTTATGTTGGTGGTGGTGAAAGTCACAGAAATTTGGGTAGTTTGTTATATCAGCTATTTTACTGTAGCTAATATATTCCTCATTGTATCTCTAGTGCCTAGCACAGAGCCAAGTATAAATTAGTGCATAATTACTATTTATTGAAAACATGGTATTATCTTTCTCACCTTTACAATGAAGCTCAAAGTGGTTAAATAAGTTACCCAAGTTTGCACAGCTAGAAAGCAGAAGCCTGATTTTGAGCCCAGGTCTCCTTGATTACAAAATGGATATTCTTCCCGCTCTATTATAATATTCCATTTTGCAGATGAGGAAACCATAAGTTTTCAGAAACACAGGCACTAACTTTACTATCCCTTATAAGAAGGAATTAGTGATAGCTTCAGGGTGGTGGGGCTACTAGTACTTAATTAGTGGTAAAAATAGAGTGCCTGATGAACTATGGAATGAGGTTCGTGACATTGTACAGGAGACAGGGATCAAGACCATCCCCATGGAAAAGAAATGCAAAAAAGCAAAATGGCTTTCTGGGGAGGCCTTACAGATAGCTGTGAAAAGAAGAGAGGCGAAAAGCAAAGGAGAAAAGGAAAGATATAAGCACCTGAATGCAGAGTTCCAAAGAATAGCAAGAAGAGATAAGAAAGCCTTCTTCAGCGATCAATGCAAAGAAATAGAGGAAAATAACAGAATGGGAAAGACTAGAGATCTCTTCAAGAAAATTAGAGATATCAAGGGAATATTTCATGCAAAGATGGGCTCGATAAAGGACAGAAATGGTATGGACCTAACAGAAGCAGAAGATATTAAGAAGAGGTGGCAAGAATACACAGAAGAACTGTACAAAAAAGATCTTCACGACCCAGATAATCATGATGATGTGATCACTAATCTAGAGCCAGACATCTTGGAATGTGAAGTCAAGTGGGCCTTAGAAAGCATCACTACGAACAAAGCTAGTGGAGGTGATGGAATTTGCAAAGAAATAGAGGAAAACAACAGAATGGGAAAGACTAGAGATCTCTTCAAGAAAATTAGAGATATCAAGGGAATATTTCATGCAAGGATGGGCTCGATAAAGGACAGAAATGGTATGGACCTAACAGAAGCAGAAGATATTAAGAAGAGGTGGCAAGAATACACGGAAGAACTGTACAAAAAAGATCTTCACGACCCAGATAATCATGATGATGTGATCACTAATCTAGAGCCAGACATCTTGGAATGTGAAGTCAAGTGGGTAGAGCACAGAGGGTCTTTAGGCAGTGACACTATTCTCTATGGTACTGTTATGGTGGATACATGTCATTATACATAGAATGTACAACACAAAGAGCAAGTCATAATGTAAATTATGGACTCCAGTTAATAATGATGCATTAATAAGAAGGGCAGTGCCAAAGTATGTTCAAACTACCGCACAATTGCACTCATCTCACATGCTTGCGAAGTAATACTCAAAATTCTCCAAGCCAGGCTTCAACAGTACATGAATTGTGAACTTTTAGATGTTCAAGCTGGATTTAGAAATGGCAGAGGGACCAGAGATCAAATTGCCACCATCCACTGGATCATTAAAAAGCAAGAGAATTCCAGAAAAATAGCTAGTGCTGCTTTATTGATTATGCCAAAGCCTTTAACTGTGTAGATCACAACAAACTATGGAAAATTCTAGAGATGGGAATACCAGACCACATTACCTGCCTCCTGAGAAATCTGTATGCAGGTCAAGAAGCAACAGTTAGAACTGGACATGGAACAACAGACTGATTCCAAATCAAGAAACGAGGACATCAAGGCTGTATATTATCACCCTGCTTATTTAACTTATATGCAGAGTACGTCATGCAAATGCTGGGCTGGATGAAGCACAAGCTGGAATCAAGACTGCTGGGAGAAATATCAGTAACCTCAGATATGCAGATGACACCCCACTTATGGTAGAAAGTGAAGAGGAACTGAATAGCTTCTTGATGAAAGTGAAAGAGGAGAGTGGAAAAGGTGGCTTAAAGCTCAAAACATTCAGAAAACTAAAATCATGGCCTCTGGTCCCATTACTTCATGGCAAACAGATAGGGAAACAATGGAAACAGTGATAGACTTTATTTTGGGGGACTCCAAAATCACTGCAGATGTTGACTGCAGCCATGAAATTAGAAGATGCTTTCTCCTTGGAAGAAAAGCTATGAACAACCTAGACAGCATATTAAAAAGCAGAGATATAACTTTTCCAACAAAGGTCTATCTAGTCAAACTATGGTTTTCCAGTAGTCATGTATGGATGTGAGAGTTGGACTATAAAGAAAGCTGAGTGCTAAAGAATTGATGCTTTTGAACTGTGGTTGGAGAAGACTCTTGAAAGTCCCTTGGACAGCAAGGAAGTGCAACCAATCCATCCTGAAGGAAATCAGTCCTGAATATTCATTGGAAGGACTGATGCTGAAGCTGAAACTCCAATACTTTGGCCACCTGATGCAAAGAACTGACTCATTGGAAAAGACCCTGATGCCGGGAAAGACTGAAGGCTGGAGGAGAGGAGGACAACAGAGGATGAGATGGCTGGATGGCATCAACGGCTCGATGGACATGAACTTGAGCAATCTCCAGGAGTTCGTGATGAACAGGGTGGCTTGGCGTACTGCAGTCCATGGTGTCGCCAAGAGTCGGACAGGACTGAGTGACTGACCAGAATATTGGTTCACCAGTTGTAACAAATTTACCACACTAACGCAAGTTGTTAATAATAGAGAGGGGCTTCCCTGATATCTCAGTTGGTAAAGAATTCGCATGCAATGCAGGAGACCCCAGTTCGATTCCTGGGTCAGGAAGATTCTCTGGAGAAGAGATAGGATATACACTCCAGCATTCTTGGGCTTCCCTTGTGGCTCAGCTAGTAAAGAGTCGCCTGCAATGTGAGAGACCTGGGTTCTACCCAATCAGAGTTTAATTAAACCAGTATTAATGTATCATTATTAACTGAAGTCCATAATTTACACTATGACTTGCTCTTTGTGTTGTACATTCTTTGGGTTGACAAATGTATAATGACATGTATCCACCATAACAGTACCATAGAGAACAGTATCACCACCCTAAAGACCCTCTATGCTCTACCCGTTCATCCTTTCCCTCTCCTGGAACTCCTGAAAACCACTGATATTTTTACTGTCTCTCTAGAGAAAACGCTGTGTGGGACAGACAGTATACAGGAACTCTCTGTACAATCTGCTTAGTTTTTCTGTAAACCTAAAACCACTGTAAAGAGAAGGCAATGGCACCCCACTCCAGTACTCTTGCCTGGAAAATCCCATGGATGGAGGAGCCTGGTGCGCTGCAGTCCATGGGGTCGCTAAGGGTCGGACACGACTGAGCGGCTTCACTTTCACGCATTGGAGAAGGAAATGGCAACCCACTCCAGTGTTCTTGCCTGGAGAATCCCAGAGACGGGGGAGCCTGGTGGGCTGCCGTCTATGGGGTCGCACAGAGTCGGACACGACTGAAGCGACTTAGCAGCAGCAGCAGCAGCAAAACCACTGTAAAAGATAAAGTCTACTAATTAGAAAATTTTACAAAATTTTATAAATTTTAAATAAAAATTCTAAAATGTAAAGCTTTTGTCTCAATGTTTGTCAGTCAAAAATTTTCAAGTTATTAATATATTATAATAGATAAGTATACAAGTAATTAATAGATAAGTGTACAAGAAATTAAAACTTTAAAATAATAATTTCTTGTACGTTTATAGCATTTATACTTCTGAAGCTAATAAAGCTTAAAGCTGTATTAATAATTTTGGGATGGTTTATTGATCTAAAATGTTAATATTGTGGAATCTGAGTGAAGGGTATGTGGGAATTCTTTAAAATTTATTCTTTTGACTTCTGTATGTCTGCAATTATGTCAAAATAAAAACTAAAAAAAAAAAAAAAAAAATACTCAAACATCAGACCTTGCAGCCTTATGTATTATTGAGTTTAGTTCACAGCCAAATACTGTTTGTGTGCTGCTTCTGAAATTTAGCTTGGCCCTACTTTCCTTGTGGTGGCTGGCGTGTAAAGTACAACATGTATCTCACTTTAGAAGGTCTATACCAACAACTCTAGACCACTGGATCCTTACAGGCTCCACCCATGTTCTCAGGGATTATCTCCCCCATCTGGCTTACACAGGGACCTACGTGCTGGCTCCTTGGGCCCACCACGTCCAATTAGCATGATGAAAACCTGTAATGGATGATCTTGGTATTCTTGGGTCCTTCTTGAATACATTATGACCATGTACAGGGGAGAAGACACGGCCTCAGGCAAGACAGGAAAGGTGTTTCATTGTTCCTGCCAGAGGGACAGGATAGGATGGGGAGAAAAGCATTTGCTGGGTCAGTAGTGACACACCAGGTGCCAGGGCTGTGTGGATTTGCTCCAGGGAAAATACCGCCCTTGCAATCATGCTGAGTCACCTCTCCATTTGCCTCCTCTCTGATCCTTCTCTATGACCCACCTGACTGTGTGCTGACCACACAGATGAGTTAGTTGCGGATAAGGTGGGAAACACTACCCTGCATCTTCAAGTCTTTGATGGTAGCATTAAGCTCTCATGGGGAGAGAGAAAAGCATTGTAAGAAGGATGGCACACTGAAGGATACTGATGAATGGCAGCCGTCATCATCATTGTTGTCATGTTGTCATTGTTATTGTTTAAGGCAAAGCAGGGCCAACATTTAGATTACCACTTTCCTTTATAAGTACCATATTTCACAGGTTCTAAGGAGCACATTGTTTTATACTTTAAAGTCTCTGAAATCAAGATATGATAACAGTTGATGATGTGTTACTGCTATTCAGCTGTGCCTTCACAGAGGCTTTCTGTTTGCTTCTGCCAGTCCCTTGTTGGCAGAGGTAGGTGTACCCAAAACCAATGAAACTAAAACTTCAAGGTCCTTCTCTTGTGTGGTTCTTCCAAGGCTCTGCAAGGGGCCTGAGTCACAGTTTCACATGATCATCTGGTTTTGTAAAATTTGTAAGAATAATATATTTTATATTCATTTTCTTAAAGATGGTCCAAATTGCATAAGCTTCAGGCTCTGGCTGAAGCTTCTCTTGTGTCATTCTGCTTCTCTTTTTTCTTGCTATTTCTATTTTGTATATTTCTCATTTACCCCTAAACCATGGCCTTTAACGTCTCACCTTTATCTGGGGGTCTTGTAGCAGACTTCCATTGGGAGTGGCTTTATTTCTTAGTGTTATGTTCAATAATGATGTATTTTATAATCAATGATGCCTTAAGTTCCATGAACATAGTATGTAATAGGCCACCCAGGCTGGGGCCAGCTGAGATCCAGGAGGCCAGCCTGTGAAGCTGGACAGCACTGTTCCCTAGAGCTTCCTTTTGTGGTCTGGGGAGATTAGCTTTCCCTCCCTCAACTACAACTGACAGTTCAGGAGTTTCTTAAAACTCGAGAAATATCTGGGGACATTGAAACAAATGCCTGGTCACATATCCTGGTTTGTGTGGGGCTGAGGAAAGGATATGAATTCAGCCCAGATGTGGGGTTCAAATCTGTTTGAGGAACTGAAATGGTTGGAGGTGAGTCTTGATGTAAGTAGACTGAGAGAGAGGCTATGGGACCTCTATGAGGGAGTGAGAACTCGCAGAATGACTCAGCTGAGCAAGTAGGGGCTAGATGTGAGCCTCTTTTGATTTATTACCCCTTCCAGGGCCTGTGCAGTAAGGAGGAGAGGGATGTGGCATAAAATGAAAGACCTGTGTCACAGGAGGCCAAGCACTCTGCTAAGGAACGCCTTCCAAAAGAGCTGGCTATGAGAAGCAGTGTAGTGGAGTACAAGGATTACCTGGAGGAAGCCTGTGAAACTGTTGGAATGATAGTCACTCAATTTATACACACTTAGGATACTCAGGGATACCCCTCCGCCAGGCACTTCAGACGTATTTGGAGAAATTAAGCAGGACTTCTCACAAATAAGCTTGCAAATATGACCTTAGTTGTTTTCAAAAGTTAAGCCCATGGTACATCCCATACACCTCTAACTCATCTTTAATCTGCTCTGTCCAATATGGTAGCCACTAGTCATGTGTGTCTATTGAACTCTTGAAATATGGATAGTGTGGCTGTGGAACTGAATTTGAAATGTTATTTAATTTTAATTAAAAAATGGAAGCTAAATAGAATATTTGCCCTGTAAAACTTATAAGAAAAATTTGAAACATGTTTCATTTTTGTTACTTATAGATTTAGAATTGATTTTCAATTTGTGCAATACTTCCTTAAATGTGATATTAATAATTAGAGATAAGAGTGAGTGGATTTACTTAACTTGAATAGGTGTGATTTTGAAGTTGACATGCTTTTGCTTCAAAGTTACATGAATTCTTCTGAAAAAGGTGAATATAAATGGTCAGTATAGTTGTAAACATCGAAGGAAAACAATTTTTTGGTCCTCAATTCAGTTATTGGAAAACTTCTAAGTATCTTTGGAATAACTTGGGTTTATGAGTCTTAGTTCAGTTCAGTCACTCAGTCGTGTCCGACTCTTTGCGACCCCATGAATCGCAGCATGCCACGCTTCCCTGTCCAACACCAACTCCCAGAGTTCACTCAAACGCACGTCCATCGAGTCGGTGATGCCATCCAGCCATCTCATCCTCTGTCATCCCCTTTTCCTCCTGCCCCCAATCCCTCCCAGCATCAGAGTCTTTTCCAATGAGTCAACTCTTCTCATGAGGTGGCCAAAGTACTGGAGTTTCAGCTTTAGCATCATTCCTTGCAAAGAACACCCAGGGCTGATCTCCTTCAGAATGGACTGGTTGGGTCTCCTTGCAATCCAAGGGACTCTCAAGAGTCTTCTCCAACACCACAGTTCAAAAACATCAATTCTTTGGGGCTCAGCTTTCTTCACAGTCCAACTCTCACATCCATGCATGACCACAGGAAAAACCATAGCCTTGACTAGACGGACCTTAGTTGGCAAAGTAATGGCTCTGCTTTTCAATATGCTATCTAGGTTGGTCATAACTTTTCTTCTAAGGAGTAAACGTCTTTTAATTTCATGGCTGCAATCACCATCTGCAGTGATTTTGGAGCCCCCCCAAAAAAAGTCTGACACAGTTTCCACTGTTTCCCCATCTATTTGCCATTAAGTGATGGGACCAGATGTCATGATCATTTTCTGAATGTTGAGCTTTAAGCCAACTTTTTCACTCTCCTCTTTCACTTTCATCAAGAGGCTTTTTAGTTCCTCTTCACTTTCTGCCATAAGGGTGGTGTCATCTGCATATCTGAGGTTACTAGTATTTCTCCTGGCAATCTTGATTCCAGCTTGT
>SJYT01079994.1:7033-128229 GCA_006410635.1 Cephalophus harveyi | reverse complement strand
ACAGGGAGGCCTGGCATGCTGCGATTCATGGGGTCGCAAAGAGTCGGACATGACTGAGCGACTGAACTGAACTGAAGATTAGTTTCATTGGTCCCCCACTCCCTTTTAAAAATGTGGCTCTTAAAATATTTAAAATGACATATGTGGCTTACATCCATTTTTTTTTTTTAAGATAGCTGTATATTTTTTAAAAGTTATTTCTTTATCTTTGCTTGTGCTGGGTCTTCACTGTTGCAAAGGACTTTCTCTAGTTGTGGCGTGCACACTTCTCACTGAGGTGGCCTCTCTTGTTGCTGAGCACAGGCTCTAGGCACACGTGCTCAGTAGATGAGGCACATGGGTTTAGTTGCCCCGTGGCATGTGGGATCTTCCCAGACCAGGGATCAAACCCATGTCCCCTGCATTGGCAGGCAGATTTCTATCTGTTATACCACCAGGGAAGTCCTGCATTCCATTTCTATTGGACAGTGCTGATCTAGATTATCTGAAAGCAGGTCCACATTTTGTCCTTCCATGTCCTCAGTGACATGTAACAGGGCTACGTAAATGGTTGTTGAGAAAGATGATTTAATCTTGGAGCAAGTTTTCTGCAGCTGAGCATGATGGTTGCTCAAGTAAACTGCTAAGACTGAATTCATAAAATAATGTGTAAAGCCACTCTTTCACTTTCCCAAGAGAGCTTATTACTCTCCATGTTTCTCTAACATCTTATCTTTTGGTCACCAGTAGCTCAATGATGAAGTGTTGAATCTACCACCGATCTATTGATTCCTGCCCCACCACTGCCCCTTGATTTCTTCCCAAAGCACCTATATCATCACTGATTATTATGAAGGGAGTTGGTAGTAACTTGTCTCTAGTCAGATTTGCCAAGAAGGCTTTTGAGTTTGAAACTGTGAACTTCATTCATGCATTTCCTGTCCAGGCCCTCAGTAAGAAATTCAGCTGCAGAAAACAAAACAAAACAACAAATACCTATGATTTGTCCAAAGAAGTTAGGTAGCTTGTTGCTTATCCACTTTATGAAGCCTCTTCCCCTAAAATTCAACATGGCTTAAAAAAAAATTATTTATTTATTTGGTTGCACTGGGTCTTTGTTGCTGTGAATGGCCGACAAGTGGGTGCTCTTCGCTAGTTACTGGGCACTGGCTTCTTATTGCAGGGGCTTCTCTTGTTGTGGAATAAGGACTCAGTAGATGTGGTGCACAGGCTTAGTTGGCCCATGGCATGTGGAATCTTCCTGGAGCAGGGACTGAACTCTGGTCCCCTGCACTGAGTTGAATTCTTAACTACTAGAACACCAGGGAAGTGTTCAGCATGGCTTTTCTGTCCAATCCTAGTATTGCACTGAAAGCCTGACTCTCTGTGATGTGAATTACCTTTCCCTTTCAAGAGGAGCTGGAGAAAATGGAATATTTTCTCTTATGCTTGACAGGGACAAGTGGGTTTTCTGTTGACTCGGCAACACAGCACATCTATGGTGGGATCTACTCCGGTTCCTGCTCAACCTATTGTTCAAAATAACCAGTCTATATGATCTAATTAAGCCAGTCGCTTCAGCAGAGAAAATAGTTTGCTTTATTTCATCACTCAATGAGCAGATTAAATTTCTTGAACATGACTGGAACTACTGTGCTGCTGTGTCAGGAGACTGAGTTTTCAATCAAGACTGGGCAAGGACATGCCCTGGATCACCTTTTCCTCTTCTCGTGTGTTGCAATATCCAAGCTAGAAATGCTGTACAAACCTTCATATATCATTTCAGGTCAGATACTATGTGGAGAATATGAAGTATGGAGTGTTTTTGTCTGATATGATTAGGACTGCCAGATAATTTTTTGGTAGAAGTATGTCTCATGCAATATGTGGGACATATCATACTTCTATTAAAAATTATTCATTATTTGTATGAAATTCAGATTTACCTGTAGGAGAAGGCAATGGCAACCCACTCCAGTACTCTTGCCTGGAGAATCCCATGAATGGAGGAGCCTGGTAGGCTGTGGTCCATGGGGTCGCTAAGAGTCTGACACAACTGAGCGACTTCGCTTTCACTTTTCACTTTCACGCATTGGAGAAGGAAATGGCAACCCACTCCAATGTTCTTGCCTGGAGAATCCCAGGGACAGAGGAGCCTCATGGGCTGCCGTCTATGGGGTCGCACAGAGTCGGACACGACTGAAGTGACTCAGCAGCAGCAGCAGCAGCAGCAGATTTACCTAGGCATCCTATATTTTTATTCACTAAGTCCAGCAACTCCAAATAAAATGCTAGAATGGCCCCAAAGAGGCACCACTTTCTTTTACCATTTCTCAAACAAAAAGATGATGTGTTTAAGAAAGGATATCTGTAGCGCAATAGTATCAGAAACAAATAGTTAGGAATGAGTTTAGCCAGGGAGGGGAAAGATCTCTACACTGAAAACCATAAGACATTGATGAAAGAAATCAAACAAGACACAAATAAATGGAAAGGTATTCTGTGTTCTGGAGAAGGCAATGGCACCCCACTCCAGTACTCTTGCCTGGAAAATCCCATGGATGGAGGAGCCTGGTAGGCTGCAGTCCATGGGGTCACTGAGAGTTGGACACGACTCAGTGACTTTACTTTCACTTTTCACTTTCTTGCATTGGAGAAGGAAATGGCAACCCACTCCAGTGTTCTTGCCTGGAGAATCCCAGGGATGGCAGACGATGGGCTGCCGTCTACGGGGTCGCACAGAGTCGGACACGACTGAAGCGACTTAGCAGCAGCAGCATTCTGTGTTCATGGATTGAAAGAATATTGTTAAAATTCTATTCTACTCAAAGCCATCTAGAAATTTAATGCAGTTTCCATTAAGATTCCAACGGTATTTTTAACAGAAGTAGAAAAAACAGTTCTAAAATTTAAATGGAACCACAAAAGACCATGAATTTGCAAAAACAATCCTGAGGAAGAAGAACAAAGAGAGAAGCATAACACTTCCTGATTTCAAGCTATATTATCAAATTATAGTAATTAAACTGTATCATACTGGCATAAACCAGTTACACAGATCAATGCAACAGAACTGAGAGCCCAGAAATAAACTCAGGCATATATGGTCAACAAATATTTGACAAGGGAGCCAAGAATATTCAGTGAAGAAAACACAGTCTCTTCAATAACTGAGAAAATTGGATATCACATAAAGAATGAAACTTGACCCCTTATCTTACACTACTCACAAAAATTAACTCAAAATGGATTAAAGATCTAAATGTAAGATGAGAACTCATACAATTCCTTGAAGAAAACATAGGAAAAAAAGCTCTTTGACGTGGGTCTTGACAAATGACTTTTTGGATATGAAATCTAAAGCACAAGCAACAAAATAAAAAGTAAACAATAAGATGACATCAAACTGAAAAGCTTCTGCCCAGCAAAAACAAACAGACAAAAACCAACAAGAGACAACCTACGGATTGGGAAAACATATTTGTAAACTATACATCTACTAAGGGGTTAATATCCAAATTATAATGAAGAAAACTGACCATTTCCACTCCTGGGGTCACTGCTGAGTTTTCCAAATTTGCTGGCATATTGAGTGCAGCACTTTCACAGCATCATCTTTTAGGATTTGAAATAGCTCAACAGGAATTCCATCATCTCTAGCTTTGTTCAGAGTGATGCTTCCTAAGGCCCACTTGACTTCCCATTCTAGGATGCCTGGCTCTAGGCAGGTGATAATATCATCATCATTATGAGTCATGAAGGTTTTTTTTCCTAGCCACATAACTGGAAAATTTCAGTTTTCATTCCAATCCCAAAGAAAGGCAATGCCAAAGAATGCTTAAACTACCACACAATTGCACTCATCTCACACACTAGCAAAGCAGTGCTCAAAATTCTCCAAGTGAGGCTTCAACAGTACGTGAACTGGGGACTTCCAGATGTTCAAGCAGAACTTAGAAAAGGCAGAGGAACCAGAGATCAGACTGGCAACATCTACTGGATCATTGAAAAAGCAAGAGAGTTCCAGATAAACATCTACTTCTGTTTAATTGACTATGCCAAAGTCTTTGTGTGGATCATGACAAACTGTGGAAAATTTTTCAAGAGATAGAAATACCAGACCACATTACCTACCTCCTGAGAAATCTGTATGCAGGTCAGGAAGCAACAGTTAGAACTGGACATGGAACAACAGACTGGTTCCAAATCAGGAAAGGAGTACTTCAAGGCTGTATATTGTCACCCTGCTTATTTAACTAATATGTAGAGTACATCATGCAAAATGCTGGGCTGGATGAAGCACAAGCTGGAATCAAGATTGCCAGGAGAAATATCAATAATCTCAGATATGCAGATGACATCACCGTTATGGCAGAAAGTGAAGAAGAACTAAAGAGCTTCTTGATGAAAGTGAAAGAGGAGAGTGAAAAAATTGGCTCAAAACTCAACATTCAGAAAACTAAGATCATGGCATCTGGTCCCATCTATTTGCAATCACTTCACTGCAAATAGATGGGGAAACAATGGAAAACAGTGACAGATTTTTTGTGGGGGTGGGGGGGCTCAAAAATCACTGCAGATGGTGACTGCAGCCATGAAATTAAAAGACGTTTGCTCCTTGGAAGAAAAGTTATGACCAACCTAGACAGCATATTAAAAAGCAGAGACATTACTTTGTCAACAAAGGTCAGTCTAGTCAAAGCTATGGTTTTTCCAGTAGTCATGTATGGATGTGAGAGTTGGACTGTGAAGAAAGCTGAGTGCTGAAGAATTGATGCTTTTGAACTGAGGTATTGGAGGAGATTCTTGAGAGTCCCTTAGACTGCAAGGAGATCCAACCAGTCCATTCTAAAGGAGATCAGTCCTGTGTACTTATTGGAAGGAATGATGCTGAAGCTGAAACTCCAGTACTTTGGCCACCTGATGCGAAGAAGTGACTCACTGGAAAAGACTCTGATGCAGGAAAGATTGAAGGCAGGAGGAGAAGGAGGCAACAAGGATGAGACAGTTGGATGGCATCACCGACTGGATGGACATGAGTTTGAGTAAATTCCTGGAGTTGGTGATGCACAGGCAGGCCTGGCGTGCTGCAATCCATGGGGTCGCCAAACGACTGAGTGACTGAACTGAACTGATATAAAGATAATGGATGTTAACTTATTGTGGTAATCATTCACAATATATCAAATCATTACGCTATATACTTTAAACTTACATGGTGTTGCACATCAGTTTTATCTCAATAAATCTGGAAAAAATATTTGTGTGCTATATGGAGATAATCAGAAAGCAGCATGGTGTTTGGTGATTCCTGCTGAATCATCTTGCTGAAACCAACAGAGGCCAGATCTGAGTGTCTGTGTTCACGTTTTCTATGATAAACTGAACTCTGTTAAAGAGGTCGCGCAAATTGCAATGTGCTGCTCTGCCGGCTTTGCTTTGTTTCCCCTTTTATGTGCCCATATGAACTCCCCAGTGAGACTGTAAACCCAACAGGGCAGAAACTGTGTCTTCTTTTTACTGGGATCCCCAAAGTCCAACAAAATATCTGGGTACCAGCAGATGTTTAGAAGTGTGATACATGATAAGGAAAGGGAGACTTACCTTGGTCTGAAATCCAATGGATATTCTAACAATCTCAGTGGGAGTTTTGTGCCCCAGGCGCCAGGCCAGAGGTCAGTGGAGTAACCTGCTCTGGAAATAGAGCCCGGCTGCACTTCCGGAGGAGTCTGTAGAAAGCCCTTCTCTCGTTTGCCCCAGAACAAGTGCTCCATCCTTGAGGCCAACACAAGCAACAGCCTCCCTGCCACCTGTCAGTGAGCTGCTGCCAGAGTGTAATTGTACCGGATGCTGTGAGAGGAAGCCTGAATTACAGGAGGCTTCAGCAGGGCCAACAGTGCCTTTTCTTACCTGTTAATGAAGCCTCATTAGAGACAGCAAGAAACCCTGCTGAGAACTGGAAGCACCAGTCTGCTGGGCTTGCCTTGCCAAAGGATGATTAACTTAATGATTTACGGCAGCTGCTCTTTGAGATTACAGAGCCGAGGAGACTGAGTGTGCGCGGCCGGCACAGTGTGCTGTCTGCTGGAAGCTCAGGAGGGTGTACAAATCCATTCTCCCCTCGCCTCCAGGTTCTGGGAGATGCACAGCCATTCAGATCCAGAAGTACCTCATTCTGATGGCTGGCCTTCTGAGGCTCTCCAGCTGTGTTTAAGTTAGGGATTTAGATCATGGCTGGGAAACAAAAATTCACCCTAATAAGTAAAAAAGAAAAGAAGCAGACCCAAGTGAACGGGCATTCTATAAAGCTGGCTGCACACTCTTCTGGGGAGGCCCTGGTACCCATGGCTTCAGTCACAGGCACCCCTGGGTGTGCAGCTATGGAGGGGATTGGTGCTTTCTTAAATGCAGCCATAGCTGGTGTCTTGACTA
The DNA here is from genome assembly GCA_006410635.1 of Cephalophus harveyi. Taxonomy (NCBI): domain Eukaryota; kingdom Metazoa; phylum Chordata; class Mammalia; order Artiodactyla; family Bovidae; genus Cephalophus; species Cephalophus harveyi. The sequence goes on along the minus strand of SJYT01079994.1, from coordinate 121,818 downwards.
TTTCTATGCTTCAGACAATGAAGGGAATCATGCAAAGGTGCCATGCAAACTGTAAATAGCTGTCCTGCCCACCTGACTTATTAATAAATTCCTTTGATCCTGGAAACCAAAAGGGAAACCAGTTTGAGTGATTTCAACCAGGCAATCCCCATGTCTTGCCTCACTTCTCTTTCTAACTTTCTTAAAGGTAAATAAGATTCCATTTGTTTATGTTGACCTTGGCTATTTGGAAGCCCAGGAACTGAAGGAGGGGGTCTTCAAATGTGCCCATGTTGGACACACTGCCCTGTCTGGATTAGCTGCTTATGTGAGGACAGAGACTCAGCTTGGATCATTTTTTAACTTTGGTCTGTGTGACAGGTGTGCTGATAGGAGCTTGGGGGAGGAATTAAGAAACTAAGTCTGGGCTGTGTGTGTGTGGTTTTGGAGGCACTGAGAGCCTGTGCTAGGACACAGGTGGTGGTTTCAGTTTTAATCAGAAGGCAGGGGCGTCTCGAATGGGTAGGCGGCAGATTCATGAACTATATTTGGCTGGCCTGAGCCCTGAGAGGGCTGGGGAAGGACCCTGGAAGAATGTTCTGAGGCTGCAAGTGTAGGCAGCCACAATCACAACCTAATTCGTCTCCCACAGATTTAAACCGAAGTTCCCTTTAAACTGACTGAGAGAGGTGCTCTGCCAACAGCGGCGAACTGTGGGGGTCTGCGCATAACTGCTCATGCAGAGCACACTGAAGACACCCGAACGCTCTGCGATCACGCCACGTGCTGGCCCCCGCTAGCAAAAATATTGTTTTTCCCCCAATAGTGGCAATCTGGTATGCTGAGCACAACTCTCACCCCAGAAGCACATTTATGTTGATCAACCTATGAGCAGCTGACCCTTGAATAATGAGGAAGATGGCATCATGCTCCAGGACCCTTCCAGAAGCCTTTAAGAATGGCCCCATGAGGGAAGGCCAGGTGGGTAAAGTGATATCCATCTCTCTCTGAGAGGGGGTTGAACAAGGTGGGCAGACTGGAAGCCACACACAAAGCATTTATTTGAGAGGGGCAAGGCAGGCTGCTCGAGCTACAGGCTACTTGAATTAAGGCAGCAGGACCCTCTCCACTTCCAGGAAGCTGAACCAACCAGGAAATCCAGCTTTTGTGTGTGTGTGTGTGTGTGTGTTGCCTAGATAACGGCACTTGTATTATGGTTACACTTACTGTCCTATCTCTCCACTAGACTGAAACTTTCTTCCCATCTTCCCGTATACCAAGCCCTGCAAACTGAAGGGCTTTACTGACCAGTAAACACCTTTTAGTTTTTAGTAGTTCTAATTATGTAGTTCTATAATTTAGAATCTGGCTTTTTATATGACACATAAAAAGATGTGTATAAGAGACAGGTAAGGGGGTGGGCTGGGACTTCCTCAGGGAACTTCATTGGTCACTTGGTGAGGAAGCCAGCACTTTCTTCATGAAAAATGGGTATTTCGCCATTAGCTGAAACAAAAAAACCCAAAAACACATTTGAGTGAGAAAAGCCATGGATGATGAAAATTACTAAAGACATCACAGTAGGATTACAGGAAAGGTAGATGTTTCACAGAAAGAATTTGGCCTTTGGAACAAGACAGTTTGAGTTTCAACTCTTACCTCCACGATTATTAGCTGTGTGACCTTGGGTAAATGACTTAAGCTCTCTCTGATTGTGTTTCCTGTCTGTAAAATGGGGATAATGATGTGGTTCTGGCAGAGTTTTGAGGGGAAATGAAGATAGCATAGAGCTTGAGACTGTGCTGGCACATAGCAGGCACTCACTGAATGGAGTTCTTGAAGTAAATTTAACCTGTCTTGTTACTTTTGTGTTTCAGTTATTCATACACACCTGAAAAAATTAGCATTGTTACAAACATCTAGCTTTTATAATCAACAGAAGTCAGTGCAATAAAAAGGCAGTTGGAAACAGGAGCTGGATGCCACGTTTTTCGTTTGAAAGGAGTGAGTGTTAGGTTGCTTCCTGGCCCTCTTACCTTCTAAGAAGGGGATGGCACAGACCACAGTGAGAGCCAGGACACCTGGGATCCAGCTCTGCCTTCCCGTGCAACCATGGGAAAATCTTTTTCTGCTCTGAACTTCTTATTCTCTCTGGAATCATGAGCCATTGTACTACATAATCAACAAGTTGTCTCTTAGCCCTGCTATTCTATTTCTCATTCAATGTGTGCCATAGAATGGACTTTGGAGAGCATGAAGATACAGAATTATGATGAAAGAAAGGCTTGAATTTCCTTAAAGAATTGGCAAGGAAGCTGAGCCCCAAGCCTCATGCCCATGCTTCAGGGTGTCCTTACCCATTAAAAAAGTACTGCTAGATGCATATATGTGTGCATGGTGTATATGTATATATATCACACATATGTATATATATGTGTGTTATATATGTATATGTACCACATACACACATAAATGTATATAACCACATACACACATATATGTACACTGACGTACACATGTCATTCCCAACCTCTCACCTCTGTCCACTATGGAGGCTGGAAAAGCTAAATAGTTGCTTTCCCAGCTTCCCTTGCAGGTAGGTCTAATCAAATGAGCAGACTCTGGTTAATGAGATAAAAGAGAAAGTCGATCGGAGGCCTTCTCAAAACATTTTCCCTTCACTGAAAAAAGGAGTAAGTCATGCAGGGAAAATCCTTTCTTCTGTCCCCTCTTCCCTCCTTCTTCTTGCCATGAATGAAGCTATGCTGTCTGGAGCCGTGGTAGGCATTTGGCAACCATGGGTGACAAAGATGAAGACAGGAATGATAAATCAGAGGGATGAAATGAGCTGGGGACCTGACTGACATCACGAGCAGCCTGCTGCTGCTGCTGCTAAGTTGCTTCAGTCGTGTCCCACTCTGTGCAACCCCAGAGATGGCAGCCCACCAGGCTCCCACGTCCCTGGGATTCTCCAGGCAAGAACACTGGAGTGGGTTGCCATTTCCTTCTCCAATGTATGAAAGTGAAAAGTGAAAGTGAAGTTGCTCAGTCGTGTCCGACTCTTCATGACCCATGGACTGCAGCCCACCAGGCTCCTGCGTCCATGGGATTTTCCAGGCAAGAGTACTGGAGTGGGGTGCCATTGCCTTCTCCACACAAGCAGCCTAGCCTACCTCATTTCTGAAACTTTCAGGTGAACATGGTTTATGCCCTTGCTACTCAAAGTGTGGTCTGTGGACCAGCAGTACAGGCATCACCTGAGAGTTCTGTCAGAAATGCAGAGTCTCAGGTCCTGTCTCAGACTTACAGAAGCAGAATTTGCATTTTTAAAAAGATTCCCAGGCTTGGCATGTTTCAGGAGTGTTGGTTTATAGCTTCATCAATAAGGACTTACTACATGCAATGGCACCCCACTCCAGTACCCTTGCCTGGCAAATCTCATCGATGGAGGAGCCTGGTGGGCTGCAGTCCATGGGGTCGCTACAAGTCAGACACGACTGAGCCAGTATTTGAGAAAATGTTTAATTGAAACCTATGAGTACCTACTCCTCTCCTAACAAAGCTGAGCAGAGACGCACCTGCTCTCCTCGCGGTCCAGCAGCGCGTGGTAGGACGCCACGTCCCGCTGCAGCTGGCATTTGTGCGACAGCAGGTGCTCCCGGGCCTGCAGCTGCTGCTCCGCCTCCGCGCGCATCTCCCTGAGCTCCGCCTCCAGCCTGCTGACCACCGCTCCCAGGTTCTGCAGCTCGATGTCGTGCCAGTGCTTGGCGTCGTGCAGGGTGTTCTCCAGGCCTCGCTTCTACAAGAGAGGGAACGCGGGCCATGCCTGAGGCCGACGGACAGGCCCTGGGAAGAGGGAGCTGGGCAGAGCAGTGGGAGGTGCTGGCCTCCGCCCCGTCTGTCCGTTTCTCCCAGGACGATAACCTTGGCTGACTGAGGTGGCTCAGTGGGGAAGTAATGATTCCTCCTGGGGGAGGCCAGGGTCTTGTTTAGTCTAATTCACTGATCCTTCCTATGAGGTGGAGGTGGAGAGGGAGATGAGGAAGAAAAAGAGGGGAGGAAGACCAGAGGGAGGGCCCATGAGACAGACTGATGAGCGAAAATGAGAGGGAGATGAGTGAGAGAAGGAGAGAGATGAAAGGAGAGAAAAATACACACAGACACACAGACACACAGACACACACACACACAGACACACACGGCAGTCTCCCTGAACTGCCTCCAAGTCCTTTTGCTCCTGACTGCTCACGCTCTGGGCCCCTTCCTTCCTCTGTGAACCCCTACTCACTGTCCTGCTGGGAGGCTGTCTCCTCCTGCACGCTTCCCACATTCCACAGTCAGAAATAATGTCTCTGGTCTCTACACCCTCGGCATGTCAGTGTTTGGGTAGCACAGTGAGCTAGTTCCTCTTCCCCAGCTGCCCCTTGCCCTACCCTTAGCCCGTCTCTCTCTGAGCTGAGCAGCACCGGTTGGTCTCTACCAGACTCATGACTTGGTCACTCCTGTGTTGATGTGTCAAGCACAGACGTCTCCCCACCCATGCAGACTTGCTACTGAGGTTCTCCTAGAAACATACACAGGTTGTGGGCACCTCAAATCAAGGTGTTCAAAATGAAGCTATTGGCTTCCTTCCAAACCTGCTGGCCCCTCCTCTCCTGTGCTCCAGCTGGTGAACTCAACAGGAGCTAGAAACCAGGGAAAGATATGCCCCTGATCCTGCTTCCCTCCCAAATTCAATGATCAGAGTCCTGCCTCTTGTATATTCTGAAACATTTTCCCATTTGTGCCCCCTCTGCTCCAGCCACCAATGCCCTGGATGGATGCTTATCGCGTCTCATCTGGAGGAACCTCCGTGGCCTCCCAGCTCATTTCCTCTGACTTAGTTCCTCCTCCCCTGCACCACAGCGCCCCACTACCACCACCCCGCTGCTAACAGCAGCCACTGTGTGCTGTCTGAAGCCCAGATCTGCTTGTATCCTCCTCCTCCTCACCTGGCTAACTCCTATTTACCCCATGTCCAAGATCAGGGGTCACCTTTCTTAGGAAACCTTTTGTGCCTGCCACCACCAGGCTGGATTAGCGGCTCCCTTCTCTGGGTTTCACAGCTTCCCAAGCACACACATAGCCCTTGAAGTGGGCTGAGCTTCTTAGGGGCATGTCTCCTCTAGCAGATGCTGAGCTCCTTGAGAGCAGGAACCTAGTCTCTATAACCCCAGAGACAAGATAGGACCTGATACAGAGCAGGTGTGTGTGTGTGTGTGTGTGTGTGTGTGTGTGTTGCCTAGATAACGGCACTTGTATTATGGTTACACTTACTGTCCTATCTCTCCACTAGACTGAAACTTTCTTCCCATCTTCCCGTATACCAAGCCCTGCAAACTGAAGGGCTTTACTGACCAGTAAACACCTTTTAGTTTTTAGTAGTTCTAATTATGTAGTTCTATAATTTAGAATCTGGCTTTTTATATGACACATAAAAAGCAAATATCTTTCTAAATTGGACTGAGTCTTATTGAAACAAGTTTCTGTACTCTTTTGACTATTGTGACTGAAATGGAAGATTCTTGCTCAAGACGTCATCTTGAATCACGACTACTGTTAAGCAGAGGCTACCATATTATCTTAATTAAATCTTCCTAACTTTACAGAATATGAGAATGTTGAGTCAGATTCCCATCCTAGGTATGTTTACAGGTGGCAAAATGTGATTAGTAGAAATAAATATAGATCAGTGTCTGATCTGGTTATTATTTGCTGGTAAGATCTGGGGTGCTAACTCTGCCTACTGCACTTGGCATTCAGTATCAGATCATCCTTTGCAGGCCTCAAAACTCTCACGTGCTGTGAGATGGGAAATCCATATGAATATAGTTAGACAGTCGAGAGTTAAACTCGACACAGCAAAGGCCAGGACTGTTCCTGGCCTACTCACCAGAGCTCGTAAGGACTCCGTCTCAGCCTGCAGGCTCTGGATTTGGCAGGAAGTGTTGTGCAACTCCACCCTGAGGGCTGCAGCCAGCTTCTCTTCCTGGGTCTGGGCCCTGCGAGCCAGTTCCGCCTGTTGCTGTGGAGAGCCAGGAGTGAGCAGAGGAGCCACAGCCTGAACCCGTCATTCCCTCTCACCCTCTTGGAAACAGCCATTTGATTTAAAAATCACTTTTTTTAAAATAGGTGCTCACATGAACTTGTATTCCAACACTTAAGTAATTTGAACATATAATGCATGCAAATAGAATAAAATACAAAAGATCTTCTAAAAGCTATATAGTAGAAAGTCACCTTTTCTTCCTGTGCCCTAATTACTTCATTCTGTTTCCAGTTTCTTATATCTCCTACCAGAGCTATTTCGTTCATTTATAAACAGATGCATACGAGCATCCCTCCTTGCTTTGGTACTTAATACATTTTGAGAAGCTGTTCTATAGCAGTACATGTAGATCAATTACATTCTTTTTAAGGGTTGCATGATATTACCTTGCTTGGAAGTACTGTGATTATTTGGAAGTTTCCCACTGATTGACACTTACCTTGTTTCCAGTCTTGGCCTGTTATGAACAATGACACAATCCCTCATTTTCCATACATGGGGGGATCTCTGAGGGGTAAATTGCTGTAGTGAAACTGCTGAGTCAAAAACATAGGCATTTCAGACTTCTCTGGTGGCTCAGTGATTAACAATCTGCCTGCCAGCACAGGGGACACAGGTTCAGTTCCTGGTCTGGGAAGATTCCACATGTTGGGGAGCAACCAAGCCTATGCACCGTAACTACTGGAGCCCTTGTGCTCTAGGGCCTGCAAGTCACAGCTACTGAGTCCACATGCTGCAACTACCGAAGTCTGTGTGCCTAGAGCCCATGCTTAGCAACAAGAGATGCCCCTGCAAAGATAAGGTGGTGCACCGCAACGAAGAGTAGCTGCAACTTGCCACAACTAGAGAAAGCCTGTGTGCAGCAAAGAAGACCCAGTGCATCCCCCTGAAATTAATTAATAATAAAAAACCCAGTGCTAAGGGGTCATCAGGAAGGATTATAAGAAAAAAAGTAGGCGTTGTAACCATGATAAACTTTGGAAATTTGAACTCCTCCAGCATTGCAATTGTCCCACACCTTCCTCCAACAAGGGCTGAACCAACTCAACCTGAAAGCTGCTGTTTTCCTGTAAAGATCCGTCTGACCACCACTGTGAATATAGCGGGAAGATCTGTATTTCTCCCCAGAGCAAGATGGACATATTCTGATTCCTCCTACATTCAAGAGAGCAGGTCACTGCTACTCCTCTTTGCTGGAGAAAAGGGAAAACACCAGAGTTCTCCCTCGTGTTTCTTCAGTGCAGCCCGATGAAAGGTCTCCAAGTCAATGATGTAGGAGAAAATAAACTGCTTTCTCTCCTAGGTTACTGGCTTTCTGAGTTTCCCATCTTTACCACATATGAATACTTATTTATAGAATTACTCCCAAATAGTCCAACCTAATTGACTGGCTAAAAAATCCCAAATCAAAAGGCTCACATCTCAGTAGCAGTTCGGCCAATTCTTGCTGTTTGAGGTCTATTAAGAGCTCAACTAAAATGTCCATTAAATGCCAGGGAGCAGCTGAAGGACAGCAGAACCCATGGGCTCAGCTCTGACTGGTGGGCCCATGGCTGTGCATCTCTGGCCCATTATTCAGCCTCTCTGAGTTCCAGTCTGTACCCTTAGATGACATTGAGTGGGGAATGATAATCATGTGATGACTGCCTCCTGGGGTCACTGTGAGGCTCCCATCAGTTATGCATGTGGAGGTTTTTAGAACCTTAAAAGCGTGCAAATATTGGCTCTGTATATTTTCGATATGTAACAAGGAATAGTAGCTAACAAATGAGTTTGCAAAAGTCACTATAGTTGAATACTCCTAATGATAACTAATGGGCTTCCCAGGTGGCTCAGTGGCAAAGAATCTACCTGCCAATGCAGGAGACACAAGAGATGTGGGTTCGATACCTAGCTCGGGAAGCTTCCCTGGAGGAGGAAATGGCAATTCAATCCAGTATACTTGCCCAGAAAATTCCATGTACAGAGGAGACTTGTGGGCTACAGTTCATGGGGTCACAAAGAGTCAGATATGACTGAGCTATACAGTAGTTTGAAATCAGCCATGGTGACAGTATTTACACCATGGAAACTGGCAAACACTACAAATCAGGGATTGAATTATTGTTTTGTTGATTGTGCAGACTTAAGAAAGGGATGCAGAAAGTGTTAATAATGCAGATTAAACTTAAAAGTGGGTCATGTCTATAGCTATTGCATTGATAATGTCACAAAAATTAGAGGGGCTATCCTTCCAGTATTTGAAAATTACTATGTGATTCACAAAGAAGTCACTCATAACACTGATGAATGAACTCATTAAAGTCAATGAAAATATCAACCAAAATTCACAGCAGAGCTGTCCTCATTCCTATGATATGAGTGACTTTTTGTTTAATTTGATATTAATAATCAAGCACTTTTCTGATTTTGTGACACTACAGTTGATGACAGAATTATTAAAATGGCTGGGAGATTTTGTAAGAAATAGCAAGTCACGCTGAAGCTATAGGTTCTAATGGAAAAACAAAGTATTTTATCTTAAAATTTGTTATTTCTAAAATAACATAAAGAAAATGTCAACAGAAACTTTTATGTTACCTCTAAGTAGTATATGCAGAGTACATCATGGGAAATGCTGGACTGGAAGAAGCACAAGCTGGAATCAAGATTGCCAGGAGAAATATCAATAACCTCAGATATGCAGATGATACCACCCTTATGGCAGAAAGTGAAGAAGAACTAAAGAGCCTCTTGATAAAAGTGAAAGAGGAGAATGAAAAAGTTGGCTTAAAGCTCAACATTTAGAAAACGAAGATCATGGCATCCAGTCCCATCACTTCAAGGGAAATAGACAGGGAAACAGTGGAAACAGTGGCTGACTTTATTTTGCGGGGGCTCTAAAATCACTGCAGATGGTGATTGCAGCCATGAAATTAAAAGACACTTACTCCTTGGAAGGAAAGTTATGACCAACCTAGATAGCATATTCAAAAGCAGAGACATTACTTTGCCAACAAAGGTCCGTCTAGTCAAGGCTATGGTTTTTCCAGTGGTCATGTATGGATGTGAGAGTTGGACTGTGAAGAAAGCTGAGTGCTGAAGAATTGATGCTTTTGAATTGTGGTGTTGGAGAAGATTCTTGAGAGTGTCTTGGACTACAAGGAGATCCCACCAGTCTATCCTAAAGGAGATCAGTCCCGGGTGTTCATTGGAAGGACTGATGCTGAGGCTGAAACTCCAATATTTTGGCCTCCTCATGTGAAGAGTTGACTCACTGGAAAAGACCCTGATGCTGGGAGTGATTGGGGGCAGGAAGAGAAAGGAATGACAGAGGATGAGATGGCTGGATGGCATCACCGACTCGATGGACATGGGTTTGGGTAAACTCCGGGAGTTGGTGATGGACAGGGAGGCCTGGTGTGCTGCGATTCATGGGGTCGCAAAGAGTTGGACACGACTGAGCGACTGAACTGAAGTAGTAATATGAACATGACTGGCACATAAATACGTGTGTTTACATTTCCCTGCAGAGAGAAGTTGGGAAATGTCACCAGCACAGCATGAGTTAGAGCTGGGCACGAGGGGAGGTCCAGTCCCATGGAGGCACATTTCAGTTCCTTGGTGGGCAGGTCTGGGGTAAAGCTGCTGGCCAAGGAATGAACTGTCCCTCTACTGCATTCAGATAATGTAGTCTGTGGCTCAGTGGTACACACTGGTCTCTGGAGAGATGAATCCACATGTCTCGGTTTTATTAGCAAAATGCTGTATCCAAACGTTTCCCAAGTATTCTTAGATAACTAGCATGGTTTGTCACATATATGAATACTTATTCAAACTGTTTTTATTTGAATCAATTCACTTTTTCTTTGTAAATAAATGTCTTTAAAAACGTGATCTACAATTAAGTTCTCAAATATTAATGTGTGGCCGCATCATCTGGGAGACCTTATGAAAATTCAGATTCTGAGTCAAGAGGTCCTGAGCAGATCCCAGGAATGTGCATTTAAAACTTCCATGTGACGCCTGGTCCATGGAAGCAAAGTTCTAGGTTGTTACAGAAACTGATAAAACTGTATTACTTGCCAAAGATAAAAGATAACTGAAAAGTCAATACAATGAAAACAAGCCACTGACTGTATTCTAACAAATGCTGCTTGCCAAGCTGCTGAATCTCAAAGCTGGCTTTCTCTTTGTTGAAAGGTGGAATTAATAAATATAAGAGAAGGGTTAGTGATGTCCTAGCACTAAATGGAAACTTTCTTACACCATTTTAAAAATTAAGGTGGAAAGAAAAAGAAACTCATTTGATCCCTATGGGTTTAAATATTGTTTTATATCACATCTCCAACATTCTCAAGAGGAGAAGGGGTGACAGAGGATGAGATGGTTGGATGGCATCACTGATTCAAACAAGTCTGAGCAAACTCCAGGAAACAGTGAAGGACAGGGAAGCCTGCTGTGCTGCACTCCATGGGGTCACAAAGAGTTGGACACGACTTGGCGACTGAACAATAATGACAACCTTCTTAAATCAGCTTGCCACAGATGATACTTGCCCTTCATATGGGGACGGTCAATTGTTTTAACTCACCTAAAAGTATAGCATATTCTTCTCCAATGGCTTTTAGATTTATGTTGACCCAGCACCTCCAGATTTCTCCTCATACACCAAACAGCAGGTGTGTGTTTCAAGCCCCTGAGCATGGGAAGGGAGGACCTTGATCTGTGGTTCAGTGCCATTGCTGGGATGTGTGCTGAGATTCAAATATTTTGGTCCCAAGGCTTGCAAACCAGCTTGAAACCTTGGCTCCACTGTGCAGGAGCTGGACTACTCAGGTTTACACTCCAGTAATATTTCTGGGGCAGGAGAGCATATTGGCATTTTGAAATATGGTAAAAATTTTCAAATTAATTTTTACAAATTGGCATGGTGTTGCATGTGAAGGATGGATGTGAAAGAAAAAGAGCAGCAGGCTGTCGAGGAAGTCAGAAGAAGAATTGGATGGTAAAGAGCCATCCAGTTGGAGGGGAAAAGAGCCATCTCCACACTTTGCTGATTAGCGCTGCCATTCCTCCAAAGACCCTGGGCCCTAGAAAGATGACTTGGAAGTGGTGATTGTGTGGTGTGAGGGGAGAGTGAGAGTTTAAGAGAGGCAGAGTATGGAGAACAGTGATGCGGGTCCAAGCTGAGCACTCAAGGGTGGACATGTGCAGTCTGCCTTTCCCTGAGCAGTTGCTGCGTGGGCTCCAGAGTCTCACAAGCTCTCTGGGTTTTGCAGCTGGGGAACAGCTTTACGAGAGCATTGCTCTGCCCACGTCCTTGCTCATGTCCTTGCTCTTAAGCTTCTCAGATCTCACAGGATTACACTGACCTCATTATGGTCACTTTCATGGAGAAAGGGAAAGCAATGAGTTCCTTGGAAAAGCAGGGGTTTCTGATCTTGCTCCACAGAGAAATCTTATGCCTGGTGGGCTACACTCCATGGAGCTCTCAAAGAGTCGGACATGACTGAGCAACAAACACTTTCATTTTCACATTCACAGGGAAGGCACAGAATTGTGGCCTGGAAAGGTCCTGACAGAAGCCTGGCGTAACTTTTTGGTCCCTCAAGACAAAGCCCTCCCAACCTCACACATGATGTCACTTGTGCTCATCCTTAAAAAAGAGGATGGATCAAGGTCTCCCTGCTCCCCAGCTCCCCACCCACTCCACGTGATCTGTCTGGGTCAGCCTAGCAGTAAAAAATGTTGATTCTATAGTTAGAACACATGGTTTGAATCCTAGCTCTGCCATGTCCTAACTTTGTGATCTTGGGTAATTTATCTAACCTCTCTGTGCCTCAGTTTCCTTCTGTATATAATGGATGAAATCACAGTAGCTATCTCAGGTTAGGAAGATGAAATAAGAACAGACCTGTCAAGTGCTCTGGACACTGTTTGGCACTTGGTAAACCCTTAGTAAGCTCCTGCTTTCCTGGCTCGGCTCACTCTGTCTTGTGGAAGAGTGGTCTTTCTGTCCACTGCCTCCCACCTGCTCCCCACCTAACCTCACGCTAGGGTGTACCACCTTGTGTGCAGGAACAGCTTCGTACTTGCCCCTCAACTTTCATCCCAGGTACCTAAACTGGTTTTTACCCCTAGAACACACCCAGTGACCTTTATTTAAGGTCAACAATGTGTCCCATGCACAGGTTTGGGACTACAGTAGAGGAAGATCGACCATGGAATTAAATCAAATCTCCTTTTCATTAGGAGGACTAGCTGTCATTATTATGATTATAAGGCACTTCATAGTCACAAGTGTCATATAAATGCTATTTAGCGGAGGAAAGCTTTTGCCAGGCAGCTACCCCAGCCAGATGTAGGATTTACTAGGGAGAAGGCTGGATGCCACCCAGGAGGACTTGGGTTCTCCTTAGTGGGAATTAAAAAGAAGTTCTTGTCTCCCTCAGTGAAACATCAAGACTGGCAGAAGAGCTGGCCTGGCTTGGCTGAACCAAGTCTCTTCTTGAATTTACACGAGAGCTGTTTGGCTGCTGAAGGTGCTCTCTTCAGGGTACAGGAGCAATTCGCAGCCCCAGTTGAAGCTGCCAAAGAAAACCCATGGGAGCACGTGGTCTGGCAGACCCCTGCCTTCTTGGTAGTGTGCAAGCGTGCCTGCTGATGAAAGAAGCAGAAGAGGCTCAGGAAGGAGGAGTATTCTGAGGAGAAAAATAGAGTTTTCTTCCTAAAGTAATTATTGAAAAAGTTGAAATGACAGCATTTTTGCTCTGGTTCATGGAGATCACCCCATTTATAAGAAGGCTCACCTCTGCTCTGTCCCTGCCAGGAGACCAAATGTTGAATACAAGCCACCCTACCTTAATGTCTCAGAGATTTGTGTTGTCTTGTCTTTGCAGATCTCTTGGTTTAGAAGTAAGATCCCTATGCTTTTCTTGGGAAAGAGCTGCTGCTGCTGCTGCTGCTAAGTCGCTTCAGTCGTGTCCGACTCTGTGCGACCCCAGAGACGGCAGCCCACCAGGCTTCCCCGTCCCTGGGATTCTCCAGGCAAGAACACTGGAGTGGGTTGCCATTTCCTTCTCCAATGCATGAAAGTAAAAAGTGAAAGTGAAGTCGCTCAGTCGTGTCTGACTTTGCGACCCCATGGACCGCAGCCTACCAGGCTCCTCCATCCATGGGATTTTCCAGGCAAGAGTACTGGAGTGGGTTGCCATTGCCTTCTCCGGGGAAAGAGCTACTGTTAAGAAATATCCAAGACAGCTTTGAGATCAGCAGAATCAGGTGCCAGAAATGGCCAAGCATTGAAGCCAGGGACTTTCTGTCCACAGCACCAAGCTCAGGGCCTAGTGCCTGGTTTGTGCTTGACAAATGGCATCTAAATGAGTGAGCGAGTGAAGATTTCTTGGTAGAAGGTGTGAGGACAAGGTTGTAATGGCAAGTGATCCCCTGATAGTCAACTGGGTGTTGACCATTTGTGGGGTTGAAAACACAATATAGGAGGTGGGGACCTGGGCACGCCCTCGACAACACCTGTGATTGTGCTGGGTAGTCAGGTAAAGAAGACGGTGAGGCAGCCTCTTCATCTTTCCTGCTCTTGACTCTCCACACCTGCCCTCAGCCGCACCAGCGGGGGCACACCACCGCAGCACACAGCTACAGGAACCAAATTCTAGCCCCTGGCTCCTATACTAACACTTCCTTACAGGCTAACAACAACTTTTGAAAACTAGCTGGAACCACCATAAAGTAAGTAAAAAGACCAGTGACAGGGAGGTCCCTGGTGGTCCAGTGGTTAGGACTCCGTGCTTCCACTGCCAAGGTTTGGTTTATTCCCTGGTCAGGAAACTAGGATTCCGCGAGCCATGCAGTATGGCTAAAACAGACAAACAAAAAAACACAAGTGACAAGTGACAAGCTAGGAAGATATGTGCAACTTATATCATGGAGAGAGAATTAATTATTTCTCTAATGTACAAACAGCCACTACAAACCACTAATAGAGTCCAAGACCTAATAATAATGGGCAAAAGATATGATCTGACAGAATACACAAAAGCAAATATGGATGAAATTCAGCCATGATGTTCCACCTTCCTCATAATATGACAAAGGCAAAATAAAAGTATACTGAAAAACCATTTGTACCTATAATATTGGCAAAGATCACAAAGAGATCACAGTGTGAGGACTCAGTCTTGATGAGGATGCAGGGAATATATATTCTCAAACATTTCTAATGAGAATTGTTATAATTTTTAAGGAAGGTAATTTGGCAAAGTTTATCAAAATTACTGATTGCACATAATTTTTGCTCCAGCAATTCCATGTCTATAAATTTATTCAACAGATACATTTTTATATTGGGAAAGGAGGGACATACAAAGTTAGTGACTAATCATTTATAATATAGGAAAGATTGGAAGCCACCATTCATCAACAGGGTGCAGGTTAAATAAACCCTGGGATACACATTAACTGGAACAAAGGTTGGCAACTTTTCTGTAAAGGGCCAGATAGTAAATGTTTTAGGCTTGGTAGACCATATGGTCTCTGTTGCAACTACTCAACCCTGCTGGTATAATGCAAATACAGCTGTAGACAATATGTAAATGATGAGCATGGCTACATTCCAATAAAACTTTATTTGCCGAAAAACAGGCAGCAGGTCAGATATTGTTTGTGGGCCAGATTTAGCTCTGTTGCCCTCTGTGGTACAATATTGTGCAGCTAAGAAGCAGTGTGTTCCAAATAATACTATTTGTGTAAAAAGAGAGAAAATATGTACATATTTTCTTGTATATGCAGAAAATGTCTCTGAAACGGCACATAGGAAAAGGGTGACATTTATTGACCCAGCAACAAAGACTGGGTGCCTGGGACATGGGTGAGGTGACATTTTTCACTGTTTATTATTTTGTACATTTTGAATTTTGAACCAAGTGAAGGTATTAGATATTAAAATGAATAAATAAAATAAGAAATAAAAGTAAGCTGGGGCTCTTTTAAAATCTGTAGTGTTTTTATGAGGTTTAGAAATGCTACATGATTGCTCTTTAGTGCTTGCTGTGAGGACTTATTTCACGGAAGAGCCATTGAGATTATAGCTAACTCATCAGCACACAGGGAGCCCCAGATTACAGATACTCTCGGAGTCTGCTCCCCCAAAGGAACTCCCCCAGTTGACTATTATGGCAGGACCATATGGAGCTTCTAATTTCGCATTTTAAAGCCTAGAGCAGGTGACAGCTGAGTGCCGGAAATGCATTTAATCCAAGTTCATATACCCTAGAAAATATTGACTCTTCCAGGTAAAAGCAAGCAAAGAAAAGGCACAGACACGGCAGCCTGTATAAAATATCTACCCCACAGGGCAAGCTACTGTTTGTGAATGCAGATGACATGGTGACATGTTATCCGAAGCTTCTAGTTGCTCATGGGTAGACCTAGATCCATGCTGTCCAGTATGGTAGCCACTAGCCAACACATAGTGATTTATGTAAGAAGTCATAACAAATAAATCAGGAGTTCAGGTTCTCAGTTGTGCCAGGCACATTTCGGGTGCTCAATAATCACGACTGAGCTGCCTCACTGGACTCTGGCACAGGTTACAGAACAGCCCCTCCCCACACCCGCCCACGGACATTTTCATCAGAGGGCACCACTCCAGTCCGTCTCAGTGTCTTCTCCCGCTCTAACTTAGCAACAACCAGAAACCTCACAATTCATCTCCATCTGTTCACCTCTCTTCATTCTTAACCGTCTCCACAGTCTGTCATTCTGACTATCTGAGGCATGATGGTTACAGCACAGACGAAGTTTCTGACCACAGGTGCCTGAAACTGATCTGAGGCAAGTGTGGCCTCCTGTCTGGGCAGGAGGCATGGGAGCAATCTATTTGCTGTGGAGTCCCTGCCCCCGAGGGATTCATCAGAGCGCCGCACCTGTCTCTTATACACATCTCCACCTTGTGTGCAGGAACAGCTTCGTACTTGCCCCTCAACTTTCATCCCAGGTACCTAAACTGGTTTTTACCCCTAGAATACACCCAGTGATATATCACCCAGCTGTAGTGAAGAAGGGACAGAGATGCAACTTCTAGGAATTGGAAGGAGGGCCTCCAGTTCTATCAGGGGCAAACTGAAGTGGTTAAGGTCAACCTTTCAATCCCTAAGCAGCCTGACTCAGAAACTTTGGGAGCCCTTAGTCTGCAGAGTGGCCCCATTTCCAGGAGGACCGCACACTGTAAGGAAAACATCAGGTGGAAGAAACATGGGATTATATATACCATGATGGACTGACCCTGACATAAAAAGCTATGCATGGGTGTGTGCCAAATCTCTTCAGTTGTGTCCAACTCTTTGTGATACCATGGACTGTAGCCTGCCAGGTTCCTCTGTCCATGGGATGCTCCAGGCAAGCATACTGGAGTGGATTGCCATGCCCTCCTCCAGGGGACCTTCCTGACCCAGGGACCAAACCCCCGTCTCCTGCATTGCAGGTGGATTCTTTAGCACTGCGCCACAGGGAAAGCCCACAAAAAGATTGTAACAGACATTTAGGACTACATTCCTGAAAGTGTCTTTTTGGCTACCCAGAACATCATTTTCCTGTTGATGATATGATGCTTGAAGTGTTTGCACCTGTGAAAGAAAAACTTAGTAGAAACAGCCTGGTTGCAGGGAAACTAGAAGCTCCCAGCTCTTTCTCCTCCTTTTCTCCCTTTCTGTTTGCTTTCCTTTCTTACTTCCTGGTTGCAGAAAACACATCTGTGAAGTGGGAGTAACAATAGTTCCTACTTTTGAGGCTGTTTGAATGAACAGAAAGGATGTCAAAGGTCTAGCCAGCACAAATGGCCTCACATGGTTATTGGTTTAATTTTTGAATTCTTATTCTTATAACAATAACGGACAGATGACTTCAATGCACCTGTAAGTTCTGCAAAAGTTTTAGAAAGAAGAGCACTGTAAGATCTTAACCTAGCCAAGGTCTGGGTACAGCATACTTGCACTCAGGACTCTGTTTTGTATGTTACTCTACAGAGTAGAAATATCTCAGCACATGAATCTAGGAAACAGGCAAATAATAGCGACCCTACTGGATTTCCCAAGGTGGTCTTTTTAAGGTCTGCTAGTTGCAGACCGGGTAGTGTGTTCCATGGCTAACCAGGTGGTCTGGAGGGTGGTGTGGCATGCTGTTGGAGGTTCTCAAAGTATACCCAGATATCCTGAGTTGGGTAACCACATCAAACAGAAAAGAAAGGGCCAGACTTTAAAACACTCTAGAAATTCTCTGGACCAACCTGATGCCCCGGTCACTGAATCTTGCAACTTGAGAAGCTCCAAAAACTGGACCACTGTGAGAATGTAAATTGATACAGCCACTATGGTAGACAGTATGGAGATTTCTTAAAAAACCAGGAATAAAACTACCATATGACCCAGCAATGCCACTATTGGGCATATATCCTGAGAAGACCATAATTGAAAAAGAC
Organism: Cephalophus harveyi; assembly: GCA_006410635.1. NCBI lineage: Eukaryota > Metazoa > Chordata > Mammalia > Artiodactyla > Bovidae > Cephalophus > Cephalophus harveyi. The sequence goes on along the minus strand of SJYT01079994.1, from coordinate 104,278 downwards.
ACATGTACCCCAATGTTCTTTACAGCACTATTTACAATAGCCAGGATATGGAAGCAACCTAAATGCCCATCAACAGATGAATGGAAAAAGAAGCTGTGGTACATAAATGCAATGGAATATTACTCAGCCATAGAAAGGAACACATTTGAGTCAGTTCCAATGAGGTGGATAAACCTAGTGCCTATTAAACAGAGTGAAACAAGTCACAAAGAGAAAAACAAATATGATATATTAACACATATATATGGAATCTAGAAAGACGGTATTGATGAGCCTATTTACAGGGCAGCAATGGAGATGCAAACATAGAGAACAGACTTATAACATGGGGCTGGGGTTGGGTAGGAAGGGGAGAGTGGGGATGAATGGAGAGTATAGCATTGAAACAAATACACTAACATATATAAAATAGATAGCCAGTGGGAATTTGCTGTATGACTTAAAGAACTGAAACTGGGGCTCTGTGATAACCTAGGGGGCTGGATGGGGTGGGAAGGGAGAGGGAAGCTCAAGAAGGAGGGGACATATGTATACCTATGGCTGATCCATGTGGATGTACGGCAGAAACCAACACAGTATTGTAATTATTCTTCAATTAAAAGTAAAAACAAAAAACAAAAAACTGGGCCACTGAGGTTCCCAACATCTATAACACCACGACTAGAGAGAACCTATCGGGAACTTCTTTACAAGCTTTTACCGATTAAGAGTTGGCAGGAAAGTGGTAGCAGATGCTGATAGCATCCACCTTGACTCCTTAGGTGACACATTAGTTCTCCCCAGCTTCCTTCCCTCTGCCAGATTCTGCACTGGGAGCTCTCTCTGAAGACTCTGAAAGGTCACTCAGCTAGCAGATGTCAGATGACTGACAGGAGAGGGTATTACTACCCCAGCTTCCTTATCTCTCTTATATTCTTTACTGTCCCCCAGACCCACCATGGGGACGCTCCGGTCTCTCACAGTGGGAGCTGGCTGGATAGTGTGTTCTTTGTTGGTTCACTTCTCTGCTTCCTGCAACTTCCAAAGAAACTACCTACACTTCAACATTTGTCTCAGGATCAGTTTCTGGGGGAATGTAAATGAAGACAAATTAAGCATGTCAATTAATTTTTAGCCTCTCCAGACTGAGAGGTAATTAAATACATGTCTGTATTCTCTCTGCAAAAGGTTTTGAAAGCAGTGTGTGCTAAGCTATTTCACATTTACGCTTTGCCGCCAAAAACCAAGAGATGTTCAGGCTGGACAAAAGTCAGCCCCCGAGGGCATGATGGCAACTGACAAAACTGTTTATTGGAGGACTTTTGGCTGTCAGCTCTGATTGCTGTGGATGATTAGAAGAATTCACTCATTCTGCAAATATTTTCTGAGCTCCGCCTCTCTGCAAGAGGCCCACTGGAAGCATTGGCCAAACTGAAACAAATACTGTCTGTATTCTCTGAGATGTAGCTTTCAGATTACTCTATCTAAAATTAAAAAAAAAAAAAAAAAAAAACTCTAATGGATCTGTTTAGAATTAACATTTGAATGACTGTTGGGCTGATGATGATTCTCAAGAGAGTAAGGGAAGAATCATAACTAACAAATTTTTTCTTTTTCACGCAATGCACAATTTATTTCTGTTAATTACAGTGCCCCTCTACCCTTTCCCAGAGAGATAATAACTATGATGTGGTAAGGACCCTGGGGGTGTTGGGACAGAAGCAGGTTTGCAAACTGCTGGGTCAGTATGATTTAGCTTTGGGAACAGGGCCAAAGAAAAGTGACAGCCCAGTGCAGAGAAACGGTCCCTGGATCCGGAGTCAGGAGAGCTAAACAGTGGTGTCACAGCCAGCTCTGTGACCTCAGGACATCAATTACCCTCTGTGGGTCTTAATTTCCTCATGGCACCCCACTCCAGTGTTCTTGCCTGGAGAATCCCAGGGACGGGGGAGCCTGGTGGGCTGCCGTCTCTGGGGTCACACAGAGTCGGACATGACTGAAGCAACTTAGCAGCAGCAGCAGCAGCAAAATGAGGGTGTGGGACAGATGGTCTCTAGGGTCATTCATGGTAAATATTCATGAGTCCCCTAAGAAACAATGGACCCAAACCAAATCTATGTTTTGGTTTCACTGTCTCTCTGTGCTGTTTCACCTCTCACCGTTGTGGAGGCTGTATTTCAGTGGAGTTACTAGGCACTATTTGCTGTGGAAATTGTAGTGACCTGGCCCAAGGAGTTGAAAGAAGAGGTGTCGGAAAGGGGTAAGGGTAGAGAATTGGGGAGTGGAAGACACTTTCTGGACTGGAGAATTTGGGAGGATCCACACTTGTGAAGACCCTGTGGGGAAGTTTCCTATTGATATGTGGGGGCAGGGTTTGAGGAGGGCTGAGAAAAGAAAAGAACAGAAAAGGCCTTCCTCATTTCCTTTTGGTCAATTTGATCAATCCATGGTCCCCAATCTTGGCTGTGTATTAGAATCATCAGTGAGCTTAAAAGCCAGGAAGTCCCTCTCCTCCTGATTTAATCAGTCTCAAGCCTGGGTATTTTTTGAAAGTGCCCTGAAATAATTTTGCTATGCAGTCATTGAGACCCAGTCAGTGGTCACCAAGACCTCAGAGCAACCCTCTTGCCTTCTTTCAAATTCTATCTTATTTTTCTCACTTCCTTTCTGCTTCCCTTCCTCTTCTGCTCTTTCATCCTCTGCCTCAGAATTCCAGAGTCATGAATTGGTGGGAGATGGAGAAGGGAAGAACAAACCCTGTGCTTTCTATTTTCTGGTTAAGTCCTTTCTTATTTCTGAGGTCTAATAAAAGATGTTTTCCCTCCACGAATATAAATCATACTATTTAAGAAAAGTTTGAGAAATATTCAAAAACAAGAAAGAAAACACACCACAACATGAAATGGATCCCTTGCTTAAAGACAACCGCTGCTAATGCATTTACATTAGCAAATGTAATGCATTTACGTTAGCAACCACTGCTAACCCTTTACATTACAGGGTTTTTTCTTTCTGATTTTTTTTTTTAAAGGAAGACCTTTTCTTTATAGCTTAATTAAGGTATAATTGTGCTTAAGTCACTCAGTGATGTCCAACTCTTCGCAACCCCATGGACTGTAGCCCACCAGGCTCCTCTGTCCATGGGGATTCTCCAGGCAGGAATACTGGAGTGGGTTGTCATGCCCTCCTCCACGGGAATCTTCCCAATCCAGGGATTGAACTCAGGTGTCCCACATTGCAGGAGGATTCTTTAGCATTTGAGCCACAAGGGAAGCCCAAGAATATTGGAGTGGGTAGCCTATCCCTTCTCCAGGGGATCTTCCCGACCCAGGAATTGAAACAGGGTCTCCTGCATTGCAGGTGGATTCTTTACCAGTTGAACGACCAAGGAAGCCCTAAATTATATAATTATAAAGGTATAATTGAAGTACAATAAACTTCCTTCTGACTTTTTCTTGAGGCTTAGCTTCTTTGTTTGAATGCTTTACCCACTGTGTATAGCAGGGGTCAGCGATTACAGTCCAAAGGCCAAATCAGGCCCACTCACTTCCTGTTTCTGAAAATAAAGTGTTATTGGAACACAGCCATGCTCAGCGATACTTTCTGTCCACAGCAGTTTTCACACCACAGTGGCAGAGCTGAGTACTGCAACAGAGGACCTCTGGCCCGGGAAGCCTCAGTATTTACTATCTTGTTCTATACAGAGCAAGTTTGCTGGCCCCTGGTACATTCCATTCTCTACTCTCTTTATTACTCCCATTTTACATTATTGCCTGAGCAGTCCCCATACTGCTGTCAATACTTCATAAATCTAATTTCTAATAATTACCTGATATTCTATTGCATGCTCAGGTTGTAGCTTACTCTTTCTCCTGTTGTTAAACATTTATCTGTTTTTCCTCCCAATTTTTTCACCCTTGTAATAATAAATGCTTCAGTGGGTATATACGGATGTAAACTTTATCTACATTTTCAATTATATCTTTAATGGAGTCTAGATTATTCAATTGGTAGGTAGGGGTATGTTAAAACTCTTGATACATACCATCAAATCCCTTCCTCAAAGATGTCAGACTGGTTTGTGCTTCCCAGTAACTCAGGAGAGCACCCACATGCTTGCCAACATTGAGTATTAACATTTTAAACATATTCTGCATTTAGACAGGTAAACAAAAAACTACTGCTGTAAATTGCATGTCTTTTTCTGTCTGATGAGATTGAAATGGTTGCTTTTCTTCTTTCACATGTTGGCTGCTACTCATCTTTGCTTGGCCTCCTTCTGCACAGGGCAGAGTGAGGGTGCCGGTCTTGCCTCTCACCTTAGCTTGGAGCAAGGCTCCCGCCTGCACCCGGTTCTTTTCAACATCTCTTTCCCAGTGAATTCTGATCGTCTCAAGGATGTCATCCAGCCCAGCGCCAATGGGAACATTCAGTTGTTCCAGCTCAGACCCTGCCAGCTGTTTGTACAGCATTTTCACATCCTGAAAATGACAACATACACCTCAGTGAGTTCAAGAGGAGAAAGAAAAGACACGAGGTTCTAGCGGCCAAAGCCCTGCTCCATGAGGATGCATGGCTTCTCAGTCTGCTGCTGCCAATCGTGGGGCTTCATAGAGACAGGCAGCTTGGGCACCATATTGTCTTTCCCCTAGGATGCATTTCTTAAGTTGGTCTTCACAATCCCAGACCCACCCAAAGCAAGACTCAAAATAAATCGCAACACAGAGTAAGTAACAAAAGCAAGGTGAAATTCATGAATTTCATCAAATCAGAGTAGGCGGAAAGAAAGTTGAAGATAACTGTGAAGCTTTTAAAAAAAGGGTACCTTTTATTAAACATGGAACTAAGAACAGGAGGAAGTGGTTAGCTCAAGGCTGGACAAAAGAAATAACTTCCCAGTGTGAACATGGTTAGGTGGGTTTTCACTGTTTCAACTGCAAGCATTTTAGGTCTTGGATCAATGGCCGGTGTGATGTAGTTTAGAATCAGCGCAGATCTGCAGGACACTGGGCCACATCCCCGTTGGTGGGCCCCTTTGGTCTTGTCACTCTGATCTGACCTAATTTTAATATAAAGTGTGACTAAGCCACAGCCTGGATCTCCTCTCAGAGTTATTTCGTTTGTTCTGTCCAGTGTTGAAAAAAGGTTCGAGCTAGAAACCTTGGGAGATGCTCCCTTTAATTCAACACACATTCCATCATTCACTGATGCCTGGACCTGCTGCCTCCCCATTTATGTACCTGCCTGGTCCCTGAAGCAATTTGAGTTTGAGGCTCAAGAAAACCTCACCCACTATAAGAATCTGAAAATATTTTATTGGCGTTTCACCCACAGCCCAGAGTAATTGACACAGAAAGGCTCTTGTCACTTGTGTTGTGAAGCTCAGCCAGACAGGTGAGGGCTTCTGGACCTGTAGACAGCCCAGTCCCCACCTACCTCTTCATAGCTCCTGGACAGAAAGCCGAGTTCTTCTTTCAGGCTTTCTATTTGACTCTCCAGATCCATTTTTGACGAATTCGCTTCATCAATGACTTTATACAGAGAGTTAATTTCCTCTTCTGCTGCCTTCCTAAATGGCTGCTCATTTTCATACCTGTAGGTAAAAGAACCCAATCAGCAAGAATGGATAACCCCAAAGAAAAACAATCAGATTATAAATGTGACCCACAGGCTAATTATGGGATAGTCAGGAAATGAATATTAAAAGTCAGTGTTTCAGTGGGTTTGAAAGAAAGAAAAGAAAGTGAAGTCACACAGTCGTGTTCAACTCTCTGCAACCCCATGGACTGTAGCCTACCACGCTCCTCCGTCCACAGGATTTTCCAGGCAAGAGTACTGGAGTGGGTTGTCATTTCCTTCTCCTCAGTGGGTTTGAGGACACTGTTAAGGCAATTGTTACATATTGATTTATTAAAATGAAAATGATTGCAGCCAACTGCTGAAAACAGGGCACCTGGGCTCACAAAGTATGAGTCTCATGGAGCACTGGAAGCAAGGAGCTCCAGGGAAAGCTTCTCCAAGAGACCATATCCAGGTAAGAGGACCAGTACTGTCCTCATTGTTCTAATTTGTCATCCTTTTAACCTGAGGGTACTTTAACAAACATGACTGAGAATCTGCTAATCACCAGACTGAAGTGAAGTGAAGTGAAGTCGCTCAGTCGTGTCCGACTCTGCGACCCCATGGACTGTAGCCTACCAGGCTCCCCCGTCCCTGGGATTCTCCAGGCAGGAATACTGGAGTCGGTTGCCATTTCCTTCTCCAGGAGATCTTCCCAACCCAGGGATCGAACCTGGGTCTCCCATATTGCAGGCAGACTACCATCTGAGCCACCAGGGAAGTCAATAATCTCAAAATGAAGAATGTGTTCCTCTCTCCAAAGAGCCCATGTAAAATTTCAGGACTGTGGCTGCAAACCTAGATGCCTTCAGAGGCCAAGAAGGGGATATAGACAAGTGACGAGGGCCAGGTCCGGGCCAAAGTGAGAGGTGGGGATTGACATGCCTAGGAACACACACGCTTCAGCAACAGGGGCCCTGCTGCCCATCCCCTCCCCAACACTGCAGCATCAGAAGGGATGTACCTTTCTCTTCTACAGAAACTGGAGACCTGGATTTATATGTGAGCTATGCAATAACATGGGTTTTGCCTGGCAGCTCAGATGGTAAAGAATCTGGCTGCAGGACACTCAGGTTTGATAACTGGGTCAGGAAGATCCCCTGGAGGAGGGCATGGCTACAGTATTCTTGCCTGGAGAATTTCATGGATAGAGGAGCCTGGTGGGCTACAATCCGTGGGGTCACAAAGAGTCAGACACTACTGAGTGACTAACACAGAGACACACAAACATGCACAGAAAGAAGTGTGAAACCATCCCTCTGAGTCACTTCAATCTCTGGTTTGCACAGGCCTTTTTTCCTAACAACTATCCAACATCTTTTCCAATTTCTCCCAGCGTCGCTCCTCTCCTCCACCGCCATCCACTCAGTCACATTTCACTTCATCTATCCACAGAAGGGAGATGTCTCATACCTCTCATTCCAGAAAGCATCTTAAGGTCTTAGAATTTTAAGGAACATTATTTACTGTTTGACTATTGCAGCTCCTGCCAGGTAACAATCCCCTGACGGTGTTATTGACAGGTGATCATGCAGGCTCGGCTTCAAAACTTCCAGCAATGGGACCTCATTGCCCAAGGCTACCAGGCCATTTTTGAATGATTCTAACTATTGCGAATTGCCTCCTTCAAGAGCTTTAGTTTCAATTCCTATAAGAGTCTGAGTTCCATACTCTGCAACACCTGAAGTCAGTCTAACTCCTTCACTGCTGCTAAGTCACTTCAGTCGTGTCCGACTCTGTGCGACCCCATAGATGGAAGCCCACCAGACTCCCCCGTCCCTGGGATTCTCCAGACAAGAACACTGGAGTGGGTTGCCATTTCCTTCTCCAATACATGGAGGTGAAAATGAAAGTGAAGTCGCTCAGTCGTGTCCGACTCTTAGCTACCCCATGGACTGCAGCCTACCTCCTCCGTCCATGGGATTTTCCAGGCAAGAGTACTGGAGTGGGCTGCCATTGCCTAGCTGTCCCCAAACATTTGGAGATACTCCCTTACTCATTCTCTCATCCCATCTCCATCCCATCCACCCCTCCAAGACCCTTCTCCTTCAGGTTAAACATTCCCACTTCCTTCCTCCATTCTTCATGTAAATCAGGTTTCGTATCCATCATTATTGAAGGCAGGTCTATGACCCTTTCCGTTTTGTTTTCCCAGCACCAGGTTTAAGATATATTTGTGGAATGATTAGAAATACTCTCACTGGTCTACATCCTTCTTAAAATGTGATACAGAGAACGAAATGTAAAACTCCAGATATTACCTGATCAGTTCACAGTCCTGTGGGACTGTCTGCCCCTTTGTTTAAACCCTTTAATTCTATTCATCACAAACCCTAAGTTTTGCATTGTGAGTTTTTGTTTGTGTTTGTTTGTTTCAGTTTGACCAGTTGTATTTGCTGCTGACTAATCAAGGAGAACCCCTGAACATTTTTTCTAAGAGCTGCTTGAAACCCAGTTTTCCTGTCTTCTCTAAGTGCACCTAGTATTTGAATCCCAAAATAGGAGTTCATGCTTATCCTCTTACAATTTCATTGGCTTATTATTCCAACGTGTTGGGACCAGAATCATGATTCTGTCAGTCTACTCTTCACCACCCCCACTGGCTTTGGATCGTTGGTCATTCTGTCACATATGCTTTCAAGCACCTTGCAGTTAAAAATAGTAAATGAGGAGACTGAGGACAGAGCCCTGGACATACCACCAGAGGCTTCCCTCAGAGCTGGACCTGTATCTTTGAATCAGCACTCAAGGGTGGTTTCTGAAGCATTTTCTCTGTATTCTATACGTGGGATTACATTTTCTACCCAAATGTACTCTTTTTTGAAGGACTGTATTCTTATTAACATTTAATCCCTTTGGAGACAAATCCTGTCCCTACAGCTGAAATGGAAAGCCACTCATATAATGGGGATTGGTCCCTTTTGACCCAAGTTGGAAGAATCCCTCACTGCCTCTGCAGTCCTATTTTGCTCACCTGTCCAGGGAGCCTGGTCCCTTCCAGCACATGATCCATTCAGCATTACTGGAGGTTTTGGTCCCCTACAGACCACTTTTTTGGAAGTCCTCTGAGGATTTGAAATATCTCTGTGACATGCCCCAAGGCTGCTGTTAAACTTTTAGCCTTTTTAACCACCCTACTTTGAGTGGTGCTTCAGTTAGAATCCCTGGGTGCTCATGGCACCCAGAACCATCTTGCCTTGACCTGCAGGCCTCCCTGACACGACGGTGTCTATGGCATCTCACCACTTCTGCTTGACTGCTCCACCATCAACTCAACTCAGCTTCCTCAAAACCAAACTCATTATCAGTGCCTGAATTTTAGATAAGTTTTCCCTCCCCAATTTTCCATTTCATTCAAAGAATCACCAGTGTTCTAAATTACTCAAGTTCAAAGCCTGGAATTTACCTTTAACCTTCTCTCTTCAGGCTGTCTAAGTAGATAATTTTCAAATCCAGCCAGTTAGTTCTTCAACCCATCCCTCAAGTCTGCCCACTACTACCATCCCAGGCCAGCCCTGAACTACACCTGCCTTCTAGGGTCTTCCCAGACTCACAGTATCGTCCACAGAGTGACCGTACTTAACCACACTGAGTCATATCTCTGCTCAGATGGCTTGTCGCATCCTCTGGCTCCTCAATAATCTGATAAACTGACTTTCCAGCCACTGTGCCAATCCAGACCCTTCACTCCCATCGTTTCCTACTCATTTGCCTGCCTCTTCTCTCTACCACTACAAAGCTTCCTTTAAAGCTCAAGTCTGGTCATGATGGGCCACTGCTCAGACCCCTTCTGAGGGTCTCCTCTGCTCTCAGATAATGTCTGAGCCCTTTGGAATGGCTGATGTGGTCCTCCAGGATCGTTTCCTGTACATGCCCCAGTCTCCCAAGCTGCTTGGAATTGCAATAACAGATCATGTCTTCTCACGTCCTCCCAACTTGGCACATGCTGCTCATTCTGCCTGGGAAGTCATGTGTCCTTTATTCACCTGGTCAACTTCTACATGAGTTCAGGATCCAAATCAGGTATCACCTCTTTTGCCAACCCTCCCTCATTTGGGCTCATCTCAGTGATGGCATCTATGCTCAGTGAGACCACTGTCTGCTCACTCCTCTGTCTTTGACATTAAACTGTGGGCTCATGAGGTCAGGAACCATGCCTGATTCACTTCACTTCCAGCACCTGGCAAGGGGCCTGGGATAAATGGACATTCAAACACATGTTGAACTCATTCATTCACTCATTCAACAAGTGTTTGTTGAGCACCTATCTCTTGTCCTCTGTTTTAGGAGCTGGTGATACAATGGGGTACAAAATAGATCAAACCCCTGCTTTCAGTGAGTTGACATTCTATTCTGTTCAATGGCAGGACAAAGGTATGTATGAATGTATGAATTAATGCCAAAAGGAATAAATGAATGAAAGACATTTCAGTCAAATGCTGTTTTATCACACTTAATTAAATTCCGCCTTAAATTTAGTGTGAATGGTTTGCTATTTACTGGTGTTTGTCTTTAATTGTGCACTGAGCTATCACGACTGGATGATGGATCCACTTCCTTGTGTGCCTGTAACATTGGCTACCAGTGTTGGGTAAATGGCAACCCTGGCTGATTGAGAGTCTTTTTGACTTCAGAGTGCCACTAATGGAGGCCTTTTAGCAGGTAGAGGGGCTTGGTGTCAGAGAAAGGAAAAGACTAGGGATCTTAGGAGACGGTGGGGATTCCCTTTTTCATCACAGTTCAGTTCAGTCCCTCAGTCGTGTCCAACTTTTTTCGACCCCATGGACTGCAGCATGCCAGGCTTCCCTGTCCATCACCAACCCCCAGAGCTTGCTCAAACTCATGTCCATCAAGTTGGTGATGCCATCCAACTATCTCATCCTCTGTCATCCCCTTCTCCTCCTGCCTTCAATCTTTCCCACCATCAGGGTCTTTTCCAAGGAGTCAGTTCTTCGCATCAGGTTGCCAAAGTATTGGAGTTTCATCACAATACACTTCTTATTCCTAAGATAAAAATGACTGCGGGATCACGGTCTTCCCTACAGACTCCCAACTATATGCCTTTCTTCTTAATCTTTGCCAGTTTAGGGAATAACAATCCCATGACTCACCCATTTGCTCAACTCCCAGGACACCTTCCCCACAAAATATTCTCAAAATCACTGTGCTCATCCATAAAAGGGCATCTTCATTTTGCTTTTCCATTAGGCCAGTGTTTTGCAAAACTCACTCTCCTTCATGATTTTGCCCTAAATGTTTATCTCCTTTATCATTATTTACTTTTTATTGTTCCTTAAATTTGTCTACTTAAAGAGAAAACCTTAAATCAACAAACTTTAAAAGCTCTTTATATTAAACAAATTTTAAATCGATACTATAAATGGTAGTACTATAGTGGAAAGACAGTTTCATGGGCCATAAACAGAAGGTAACATAAAGATCAATGACCATTAAAAAGAAAATATTAATCTTCATACCACTTAAAATGATCTTCACCAGCCACATTTTAGGAAATACTGTATTAGACTCCAAAGAGGTGGTTCTCAAGCCTGGAAGGACATCAAGAAAGCCTGGGGAACTTTAAAGATACAGAGGCCTGGCCCCATCCCTGGGACTCTTTAATTAGCCTGTGGGGCTTGTGTACCGGCACTTTCAAGCGTCCAGGTAATTCTCATAAGTAGCTGGAATTGAGAAGCATAGATCCAAACCAATAGTTCTTAAAGTGTGTTCCCAGGACCAGAGTATCAGCATCATTGGGACCTTGTTAGAAATGTGAATTTTAGGCACCACCTACTGAATTAGAAATTCTGAGTGTGGGCACAGTCATCTGTGTGTTCTATCAGCCTCTCAGGTGATTCTAATGTACAAGGAGTTTTGAGACCCCTGCTCTAAACCAAGTGACACTCGTGAAATCTCTGAGGTCTTAGACCTATTTGTGTCAACAAGGAGCATTTGAGCGGGGTGCTCTTGGCTCTGGATTCTCCCAGGACCGCTGTTATCCCACCCAGCCTTCTGTGACACTGAGGTGCTTGCTGCAGACATATTACCCAAGTGGCCCAGGAGTCCTGGGTGTGGAGGGACAGTCCCCTCTGCTGCAGAGTGTTACCTCTCCTTAAAGTCGTCCGCGCCCGCCTGGATATTCTCTGTCTGGAGCATGAGCCGTGCGTTTTCCAGGACCGCCTCGCCCACCTAGAACGACCACACACCGAAGGACAAGGTCACTGCCGTGTCTTCCCACTTCCCACTGGGCCTCATGCTGGGCACAGAGCCTTTGGGGCGCTGTGAGAACTTTTCTCACGGCAAGTATTTTTAGAATTCAAGTGTCCTTCTTTACGAGAGGAGGAGATAGACACTAAAGTCTAAAATCTGGATATATTTTAAGGGTTTTTAGGGTTGGATTTTGGAGCAAAAAGATTACTTAAGGCCGACTTGTCCATAGCCTCTTTCACAACGATGAGCTTTGGCTCTCCAGAGAAACTTCTGGCTCCTTAAACAAAGTTTGACTGGCTCAACCTAGTGTCTCTTAACATTTTCTGGTCATGGACGTCTTGAGAAGCTGATGAACTCTCTACATCAGTGCTGTCCAACAGAATTTTCTGTGATGATGGAACTGTTCTACACTGCGCGGGCCAAGTGGCCCTATGTGGCTACGGAACACTCAAAATGTGGTAAAGGCAACCGCAGAAGGGGAGCATTCAATTTTATTTAAACTTAACTATTTACATTTAAATATATGCTGGACAGCTCTAGAATTCTGCCCACTCTGAAAACATACTTGGGAACATAAACATTGTTCATACAGTTCAGAAGTTTCATGGAGAAGAATGGTTTTTCAAACTTGGGCCACACCACCTCTCAAGATCCCCACAGGTGGGAATTGGTGGGGGATGGTCCTCTTTTTAACCTGAGAAGCTTCTTTTAAAAAACATACATTTTTTACATATTGACTTTTGTATAATCTTTAGTTTGGGCTGGGGGATAAACTAACTGGTATTTTATTTTATTTTTTAATATAAATTTATTTATTTTAATTAGAGGCTAATTACTTTACAACATTGGATTGGTTTTGCCCTACATCAACATGAATCCGCCACAGGTGTACATGTGTTAAGAAGGAGGCAAGAAGCTCTCTAGATGACTCAGTGGTAAAGAATCTGCCTGCCAGTGCAGGAGACCCAGGTTTGATTCCTAAGTCAGGAAGATCCCACATGCCCCGGAGCAACTAAGCCTGTGTGCCACAATTCCTGAGCCCATGCTCTAGAGCCAGGGAGCTGCAACTACCGAAACCTGTGTGCCCTAGAGCCCCGTGCTCTGAAACAAGAGAACCTTCACAGTGAGAAGCCTGTACGGTGCAACAGAGAAGCCCTGCTCGCCACAACTAGAGAAAAGCTCACACAGCAATGAAGACCCAGCACAGCCAAAAATAAAAATAAATAATAACATTTTTAAAAAATAGAAGCAAACCTGAGAAAACTTTCGGAGGGATGAAGATGTTCCAGGGACTTCTCTGATGGGCCAGTGGTAAAGAATCCACCTGCCAATGCAGGGGACATGAGTTTGATCCCTGATCCGGGAAGACTCCACATGTTAGGGAACAACTAAGCCCATTCACCACAGCTACTGAGGCTGCACATTCCAGAGCCCACATGGCACAACTCCTGAGCCCATGTGCTACAAATACCAACGCCAGAGGGCCCAGAGCCTGTGCTCCACCAGAGAAGCCGCTACAGTGAGAAGCCCGTGCACTTCAATGAACAGTAGCCGCCGCTCGCCAAAACCAGAGGAAGCCTGTGTAAAGCAACAAAGACCCGGTGTAGCCAAAATAAATGAATGAAATGTAAAAAACCCAGATGTTCCATATCTGGATCTGATGATCACAGTGTTATATAATAAGTAAAGGGACTTCCCTGGTGGCTCAGATGGTAAAGGACCTGCCTGCAATGCAGGAGACCTGAGCTTGATCCCTGGGGAGGGAAGATCCCCTGGAGAAGGGAATGGCTATCCACTCGAGTATACTTGACTAGAGAATTCCAAGGACAGAGGAGCCTGGTGGACTTCATGGAGTCATATAAAGTCAGACACAACTGAGTGATTAACACACATAATAGGTAAAAATTTGTTAAGCTGTACCTTACAGATTTGTGTATTTTACTATATGTAAGTTATGTTTTCAGCTTCCCTGGTGGCTTAGATGGCAAAGAATCTGCCTGCAATGCAGGAGACCTGGGTTCAGTCCCTGGGTTGGGAAGATCCCCTGGAGGAGGGCATGGCAACCCACTCCAGTTTTCTTGCCTGGAGAATCCCATGGACAGAGGATCCTGGAGGGATACAGTCCATGGGGTCACAAAGAGTTGGACACAGGTGAGCGACTAAGCACAGCACAAGTTTTCTTTAATAAAAATATGTAAAATTGAAAAAATAAAATGATGTAAATGACTGTTTTAAGCTCTTATCAGTCCTTTGCTCTTAAAAATTAATGAGTTGCAATTAATGAGTTCTTTGCTGACTTGGCGGAGGACTTCCAGCACTAGAGGTCAGAGAGTGGAGTGAGATGAGAAAGAATGGGGGGAAGGAGACCCCAGTTTCCTTCTCCCCTGTGTGTGTCAAGGTGGGGCTGGAGCAGCGAGAAGATGAGGTTGCTGTTGGGAAAATCTATGAAGTGGACAAACCACACAGGATGGCCCTACTGGATCAGAAGAGCACCATTCTTTCCACCCGGAGCTGGGACTTGGTCCACCCTGTGTTTCCTGTTTCTCCAGCAAAGTCTCATCTCATCGAGCTGAAGTAGCCCTCCCCAGGTCAGCCCTTGTTCATTGCTGTGTCCCCAAGCTCTGGCTTGTGGTGGTCATTCCATCAACATCTGGAGAAGCACCAGGGTTGGTCAGGAAGGGTGAGGGGGAAAGCATGGGTAAAGGTTTTATTGTGGTTTTCATGGGAAGAAATGGGCATGGCAAGGTAAGCAGCTGGGATTGGCTTGTTTAAATAATTTCAGTTGTCTCTATGCTATAGTGGTGGTCCCCAGTTTTCTGGTACCTAACTTGGGTGGTTAGAGCAGAGGAATATTGCCTCCTGGAAGGTGAGAGCCAGCAATGGGAGTCAGGTTGGGGTACTGATTCAGAATGGGCTGATTTGCATCTCGAAGGCATTGTCCCAGGTAAGTGGTTACTATCTCTAGGATTTGCTAGCCCCGTGAAAGCACAGTCTCTGCCTGTTAATGAGGCCCCAGCTGTCAGAGCATCAAGAATACAGACAATAAGAAGATATAGTTATGTTGCTGAATATAGTTCATTCAAGGGCTCTGGCTAAGTGAGGCCTCTGAGCACTATCTCTGGCAGCTCTGACCCAGCCCTCTCTTCATCCTCTCCACACACTGCCACCCCCACATCAGGAGCCCCTTTCCTTGTCTCTGGATGCTCAGTGATGTCATCTTACAGATGATGAATTTGAAGCTCAGTGCACTCACTCTGCTCACTTTCTCACAATTGTACCCCTGGCAAATATTTCACCCTGGTATGGGACCTGAAGGCATAGGAAGTGTCCAGACTGTGGGCTCAAAAACCTTGATACAGAGAAGATGGCTTCAGAAGTGCCCTAAACTATGTGGCTATGTGGGGCCGATGTGGGCAGAACAGGCCTGCAGCTTGTACCGTCTGGAAGGCCACCTTTAAGGAAAGGAATAAAACAATGGCTAATGCGGGACTTCCCTGGTGGCCCAGTGGTTAAGAATCCACCTGCCAATGCAAGGGACACTGGTTCGATCCCTGGTCTGGGAGGATCCCACATGCTGTAGGGAAACTGGGCCTGTGAGCCACAACTACTGAAGCTCACATGCTCTAGGGCCGATGTGCAACTACTGAAGCCCTTGGGCAGCAAGAAAGACCCAGCGCAGCCATAAATAAATAAGTATATATGTATAAAGACTAAGGTGGGGTGTGCCAGTGAGGGAGCTCCAGGTTTAAACTGTTCTCTTGGGTACAGCTCCATTTTGTGTCTGCTTTTAAAACTGGGGACCGAGGGGTTGGACAGAAAAAGTTAAACCCAACCCTGGGGCATGAGTGGTGGTATGTGTGTACCATGTTCGGAGGCACTCAAATCTGGAAAAGCAGAAAGATGCTTGGGGATGCAGTCACCTATGTCTGGTTGTCCAGAATAAACACCCCAGTGCTTACACGTGCTGCGTTACGGCTGGGGCGTGGCTTGTGGGAATCAGTGACGTCTGCTCGGTGGACTGCAGACTCTTAAGTAGGAGGCTGCCAGGAGCCCCGGCGCAGGAGTCCGTAGAAGGTGCCGGCTGATGGGAGGCAAGGCCGGGACCCTGCCCTTGCTTCTCCTCCTCACCCCGGATGAGGACCGGAGGCGGCCTGGGACCGTTTGGACGCTGCCCAGCAGATGAAGTGGTTCTGTCCGAGGAGGCTGGGCAGCGCTGGGCTCCGGGAAGCTGGGGACCTTCCTGCTTTCACTGTTGTTTAGTAACAACAAGGGGTTTATTCGAGCCTCAGGCAGAGGCTAATTATAGGTCCCAACTTGGCAAAGCACAGTTGGCTGGCGGTGCTACCCCATGTCCACAGACGGGATCCTAAAATAGACCTCCAGCCAGGGCTGAGCCACGGAGAGCCTTCCTCTGTCCTCCTGGGGTCCCTCAGCCTCGCAGAGGCCACAGCCTCTGGATGTCAGTGGTGGCTCAGCGCCCGCAGCCAGGAAAGGGCCGGGAGGCCGGTCCAGGGCTGGGACTCAGCTGAGGTTTAGTACAGGCTGAGGACTGGGATTGTGGCCGAGGCCAAAAGTAAGCATGGAGCCTGCAGTGGAACAGGGACCATCTTTGTCTCTGTATCTGGGAAAACCATCTTCTCTGGGGCTGAGGACAGAAAAGGAAGAAAAAGGGAAGTCGGACTTACTGCCCATCCACACGTGTGCCGCCCGCCCCCTGTGCTGGCGCTGGCTTGGACTGGCTTGCCAGGGCAGACTGTTAACTATTTCAGGAGTTTTGTGAGCTGGTTGTTAAACATAGTCATCACGAAAATTTTAATTATGTGAACTTACAGTTACATGTTCTGTGTTGTGCTTAGTCACTCAGTCATGTCCAACTCTTTGAAACCCCCAGGGACTGTAGCCCCCCAGGCTTCTCTGCCATGGGATTCTCCAGGCAGGAATACTGGAGTGGATTGCCATGCCCTCCCCCAGGGGATCTTCCCCACCCAGGGGTTGAATCCAGGTCTCCTGCATTGCAGGCAGATTCTTCACCATCTGAGCCACCAGGGAAGCCCTACAATTACATAAATTATATTTTGAAAAAAGTAATAAATACTCAGAATACAAAAGTAATGAATACTCATCAGTTCCAAATTGTTTTACTATGTTTGACTGTCATCTCTGTTTTTGAGGTTGTTTCTATTATATCTATAGTGATGTGTGGACAGGGAACATTGCTTGCCATTCCAGTAAACAAAGAATGTTGCCTACCATTCTATTAATAGTTCTACAAGGACCAAGCTGTTAGCCACTGGAGCTGCCCTCTACTCCCATGGTGCGTCCTAAGAACCCAGGATGCAAGAAAACAGGAAGCATTCTGTGCTTTTGGATACTGGCCTTAGATAGTTAAGATGCATATTGAAGGAATAATTTCAATGAGCTCAGACTCTTCATCTCCCTTTATATATAAAAGCACTGAAATCATCAGCTTGAGATGTCAGTTTCTTATGATTAGCAGTGATCTTTTGATGTTTGTTTTCTAGCATAAAGCTCCTATATCCTGCAGCTTGCCTTGTCTCTTCCAAATAGTTCCTCAGAGCTATCTGAGAGGCTGTCTTCTGGGCTACAGTCCTCAGTAGGACCCCAAATAAAACTTAATTCTCAACTCTTAGGTTGTGCATTTTTCTTTAATAGACAGGTGAAACTGTGTAACACTGTCCTACATGCATCTCTTCCCAGCTCTGTGTCTGTGTGGGTAGCTTGATGTCATTGGGTGAGAGTAGCTCCACTAGGGAGACTGGCAAATATTGTACCACAGAACCTTTTATCCATGGAGAGCCAGCTATTAAACAGATCTCAGCTCACCAGCAGTGCCCCACCTCCCACTCAGTACTACATTCACAACTTCACTAAATGCTCATGCCCCCCCCCATCCCCCTCATGCTGATATCAACACACCCATTTTATGTATGAGGATGCTAAGGCATATGTTAATTGTCTTAGGAATTAACCTTAGCAATGGCACAGCTGGAATGTGGCAGAGCCAGAAGGCCAAGCCAGGTTAACGTGACTTGAAAGTGTACAAATCTTTGTCATCAGTTTTGGAAACCAAAAGATACATCAGAATCAAGAGAGACTGTGTTGTGTCTTCGCTGTAACACAGAAGAGTCAGGATTCCTGGTACCCATTTGGACTCCATCATGAAGACAAAGAGACATCTTCCCTACTGTGTGTGAGAATGCTCACCAATCAACCCAAGCCATCTCCCCCTCTAAGTCCCTGAGCTTTCATTTCTGAGCTCTGTAAACTAGGAAGAGCTGAGGCAGATCTGTGGTCCGACTCTGAAGGCCCAGAGGGCTCGTGCGGCTGCATGCTTTGCTGTCAGGCCCTAGACAGCAGAGGTCATTTGTATTTAAGACTGCAAGAGGCATGCATTAGCTATCTGGTCCTCTTGGATTTATGGCTATAGTGGATGCAAATTAATCTCACTTCTCCAATCACCTTTTCTTTCTGGGGAGAAGGCAATAAAAATACCACACACTAAGATTTTCAGTCCCTGACTGATGCTGGGAATGCAAACATGCTTATTCATGACCCAGGGGCCACACCTGTCCACTTTTCTAGTAGGAGAAAAGTATAACATAAACTGATGTAACAGTTGCTCTCAAGGGCAAACTTAAGGGAGAGCAGGCGCTGGCAGCTTGTCCCCAGGTATGCTGGGGACACCAGCAGGTGACATCCTTTCCTTCTCTCTGTCCCACTGCCCAGAGCTGGGACTCCTACCGTCAAGGCCATGTAACTTAACACCACTTCTGTAAAAAAGAAACACCGTCATAGCAGCAATAGACAAATTGCTATGTGAGATTAGCTGGTTTTGAGGGATTAGTACCCATTAGTTTTGCTAGAAGCAAAAACAAAAGTCACCCGCAAAGCCTAAAATGCTGTGGATGAGAGTAGTTGACTAGCAGAGAAATGGCAGTCAGAGGTCGAGGTGGGCAGGGGTGTGTTCTGTAGGGGATGGTACTGGTGGGAGGGGCTGCCCCCTGGCTGTGTGGGTTCAAGCTGTTCCGGGCGTGGCCTGCAGTTGTCTCATCTGACATCCCTGGACCTATCTTCCTCTGCGCCTCCACGTGGGGGCTTCCTTAACAGACTTTACCCTATTGGTTCTCAAAGTGTGGTCCCTCTGGACCAGCAGGATCAGCATCACCTGAAACTTGTGAGAATGCAAATTCTCAGACCCTATCTCCCATGTCTGAGTCAGATACTCTGGAGTAGGTCCTAATGATCTCTGTTTTAACCAGCTTTCCAGGGGATTACAATGTACATTGGACTTTAAGAGCCTCTGCTTTGCACAGACCTGCCTCCAGTCCTGCTCAGGAAGCCCCCAAGCTGCTCCTGGCCCTCCTTGCTGTCCTGGCCCACGCTGTGGTCTCTACCTAGAATACCTGGTCTTCTACCCTGAACCTGGCCACCTGAGAAACTCTTCCCCACTTTAGTGCTCATCTTGAACATGGCTTTGTCTATGAAGCTGCTTTATTCACTCACTCATTCCTGCCTTCATGTCTCCAGCATGTGATGATGATTTCCTCTGTGCTGGCTATGTGCTGGTTTTGGGGAATTAGCAGGATGGTAGCAGACATGGTTAGAAAGGCAGGCAGAGGCCAGATCTCAGGGTGAAGGTCTTGGGAAGAGTGGAAAGGGGATGGCCTCTGCTGGGAAGTCACTGGAAGCTTGTGAACAGGCACAGGGGTGAGCCCCATGGTAAATGGACCCCTCTGACTCCTGCAGGAAGGGAGCTGTAGGACACTGGGGGCCGTGCCGAGGGCCCAGCTGAAGGGCTTCTGCATTCACCCAGGAGAGGTGATGGCGCTTTGACTAGGGAGGAGGTGGGATTGGAGCAGTTGCAGGGGGCATGAGAGAGAGGAATTAAGGATCAACCCTAGGCTTTCAGGCAGAGCTCCTGGGGGCTTCCCTGGTGGCTCAGACAGTAAAGAATCTGCCTGCAATGTGGGAGACCCAAGCTCGATTCCTGTGTCAGGAAGATCCCCTGGAGAAGGGAATGGCTACCCACTCCAGTATTCTTGCCTGGAGAATTCCATGGACAGAGGAGCCTGGCAGGCTACAGTCCACGGGATCATAAAGAGTTGGACACGACTGAGCAACTAATAAAAAACAAACGAAAAAACAAACTGGCCCTTGCTGCCTCCCTTCCTTCCTCATTGGGCTTTCCTACATCTAAGTCAATCCCCTTCCCCTACTCTCTGGTGATCACGTCTGCGACTCTCCACACAGTGTAAATGGTGTGTAGGCAATGAACATGTTGGCCTATTCTTGACCCCAGCTCCTCCCTCACCAGTTTGGGCCAGTTGCTGGGATAAGTGATCTAAGATTCAGTTGCCTCATCCATTAAATGTGGATAATGCCATGCTCTGCCTTCTGGGGTAGTTGTGAGAATCATGTGAGCTGATGCATGTGAAGTGGGGCAGGTGAAGGATTTGACTATCACTGTGTTTCAAAAAGGGCAAGGATGAGCAGCATTTTCAAAAGGGTTTATTGTTTGGGCTCAAGGGTATAATGAATGCTTTATTCGGAGTTAATGATATTGACATCCCAGCAGACAGAGCTGCAGAAGGGGAGGAGGTGGGTAAGACTGGGCTCCGGGAAGTGAGACTCAGCTGGTGCACTGGCAGATGTAAGAACCCTGGAAACACTTCTCACATTTGTTTGACTTTCAAGTTTAGAATAAATGCTCACCTGTCTCCTGAGAAACCTGTATGTGGGTTAAGAAGCGACAGTTAGAACCAGACATGGAGCAACTGACTGGTTCAAAATTGGGAAAGGAGTATGACAAGGCTGTATATTGTCACCCTGCTCATTTAACTTCTATGCAGAGTAGATCATGTGAAATGTCAGGGTTGGTCACAAGCTGGAATCAAGATTGTTGGGAGAAATATCAACAACCTCAGATATGCAGACAATACCACTGTAGAGGCAGAAAGTGAAGAGGAGCTAAAGAGCCCCTTGATGAGGGTGAAAGAGGAGAGTGAAAAAGCTGGCTTGTAAGTCAACTTTAAAAAACTCAGATCTTGGCATCCAGTCCCATCACTTCATGGCAAATAGATGGGGGAAAAGTGGAAGCAGTTACATATTTTATTTTCTTGGGCTCCAAAATTACTGTGTATGGTGACTGCAGCCATAAAATTAAAAGACCTTAGCCTTTGGAAGGAAAGCTATGACAAACCTAGACAGCGTTATTAAAAAGCAGAGACATCACGTTGCTGACAAAGGTCTGCAGAGTCACAGCTATGGTTTTTGTAGTAGTCATGTATGGACGTGAGTTGGCTGAGAGCCTAAGAATTGATGCTTTCAAGTTGTGGTGCTGGAAAAGACTCTTGAGAGTCCCTTAGATAGCAAAGAGATCAAACCAGTCAATACTAAAGGAAATCAACCCTGAATATTCATTGGAAGGACTGATGCTGAAGCTGAAGCTCCAATACTTTGGCCATCTGATGTGAAGAGCTGACTCGCTGGAGAAGAATCTGATTCCGGAAAAGACAAAAGGAGAAGCGGACGACAGAGGATGAGATGGTTAGATGGCATTACTGACTCAATGGACATGAATTTGAACAAATTCTGTGAGATAATGGAGGACAGAGGAGCTCCAGTCCATGGGGTCACAAGAGTCAGACAAGACCTAGTGACTGAACGACAGCAACAATGACTTGTTTTCAGCAATAAATGAGCAAGAAATCATCTGTCCCTGCACCCCACTCTTACTGCAATTTCATCAAGGTGGTGAAGGCCACCCTATCTCCAAGCCAAGCAGGTGCATCTCTGTGCTCATCCTGACCTGCCCACTGCGCTTGATCCCTGTGCTCATCCTGACCTGCCCACTGCGCTTGTCACAAGGCACGCTTCCCTCTCTTGGCTCCATTAGCCACTCTCCTCCACTCTTCCTCCTACTTTTTGGCCAGCTTTTGACTTTTTCCTTCATGAAGTCTTTCTCTCTTCTCTGACCTCTAAATGCTAGAGTTTCTCAGGATTGGGTCTTTGGGTTTGTTCTTTATAGTCATAAGTGGTCTGATTCATTTGCATGGATTGAAATGTATATGCGATGACTTCTGTATTTTTGTCTCTAGCCCAGAACGTTCCTTTCTATTCCAGGCTTGTGTACCATTCTCCCCTTGACATCTTCTCTACTTAACATGACTAAAACGGAATTTTTTTCCCTCACATACCGCCCCCCACTTCTCCATGCCAGTAAACAGTACCAACATCTACCCAAAGACCAGCGTCTTGACATCACATTTTCTCTCATCTGCCACATCTAATCCAACACCAAGGTTAGTCAGCTTTACGCCCACTCCTGCCCCAGTGTACCTCAAATCCATCTGCATCTCAAGTTTCCACCCACACCCTGGTGTACATCCCGTCACGCTCTCTGACCCCAAGACACCATCCTCCTGATCTATCGGTCCTCCTCTCCTTGAGTCCGTGCTGCATCCTGCTTCCAGGGAGATTTTCTTCAACTCTTCACACCAGATCATGTTACTGTGATTAAATTAAATAAAAACTCTTCTGCAGTGTTTCTTTTGATTAGAATAAAACCCAAACTCCTGCCAGCAGCCCTCAAGGCCCTGCAGGTATGATGATCTTCCCTGCTCGCAGGTTAAACCCTGCTGGTATCGGTTTCCCGGACCACGTGGGCCTCCCTCCTGCCTCGAGGCCTTGGTGGGTGGTGACTCCTCAGCCTGGACTGCTCTCCCCTCTTTGTGTGGGTGTCTCCATTCTCGTGATTTCCTCGCCTAAGGCAGGATCTTCTTCTGCTCTTCCTGTCTCTACCTTGTTGTCTTTCTTTAAAACACTTATCCCAGCTGTGTGTGCTTAGTTGCTCAGTCATGTCCGACTCTTTGTGACCCCATTAACCATAGCCCACCAGGCTCCTCTGTCCACGGAAATTCTCCAGGAGAATACCGGAGCGGGTTGCCATGCCCTTCTCCAGGGGATCTTCCCAACCCAGGGATCGAACCCAAGTCTCCTGCATTGCAGGCAGATGCTTTACTGTCTAAGTCACCAGGGAGGCCCATGAATGCTGGAGTGGGTAGCCTATCCCGTCTCCAGGCGATCTTCCCAACCCAAGAATCGAACTGGGGTCTCCTGCATTGCAGCAGATTCTGTACCACCTGAGCTACCAGAGAAGCCCATCACAGCTTATAATTATTACCAACTTTTGTTTCTTGATTTATTAGCTGCTATCTGTGTATTTTCTGCCAGAATATAAGCTCCCTGAGGCCAGGCACCGCTTTTCTGTTCTGCTGTTGTTCCATCCCCAGCAGTGTCTGGTACAGGATGAGATGGATGAATGGGCCCAGAAATGGTGCTGCTTCTTCAGGGACAACCAGACAGGGGAGCCCCTCAAGGCACAGCCAGGTTTGTACCTACTTCCAACCTGAGAATCACCTCCGGCCCCTCCCCTCACTCCCAGATCAAAGATAACAGTTCCCTACATTGACATGCTTCACTCCATTCCCACCCCTTATCCAGCTTGGTCTGAGTCCTAGTCATCTCTTTTCTAGTTCAACCTGCTAGTTGTTACCTGTGGATGAAAAAATGAAGCCCACAGAGTGAGTTAAGGTCGCACCTGCGGGTGGAGTTAGGGGACATGTCATCAGGGAGTGGAGAAGGTGTCACCTCCCGGACCACTCATCCCAAGCATAGTCACAGCCACTGGGCATCCAGGGAGGATCAGCGACACCGAGGGCTAATTTTGGTCTTTCTGGGGAAGTTGAGGTTGGGGGAACCCTCCTGAGTCTATACTGCACGTGAGTTTTGACCTGATCATTACACTGTGGTCCATCTGAGAGAAGAGGTCTTAGTAGGAGAGGTCAGAGGAGTGTGGAGCAAGAGGCTGACAGTGCTGGTGTGGGTGCTGGTGTTCACAGTGCTGGGCAATCAGGAGCTCCTAGTCCCTAGAGGCTGCCCTCTGTCATGGGAGGACAGAATTCCCTTGTCTTCACCCTCCCCGGAGGCCTCCTTCATTCCACACCCCCCAGCATCCTGCCTCAGTTACCTTGGACTTGCTTTGAGCAAAGAGTTTAACCGCCACAGTATAGCAGTATGTAATCCTGGGTATACACGTCAGAAGGGTTTCTTTGTCATGAGCTGGCCCTAATTTCTACAGATGCCCTAATAAAATCAGAGTTCTGAGCACCAAGCATTTCAAGATATGGTGACTCTGGGAGGCTCTGTTTGGGCAGCCAGCCGGTCTCCCTCTGTGACTTCTCTCTGCGTCTCTCCACTTTCTACATTTGAAGCAAATGTTTTCCAACTTCCCATTTCCCTTTCTATTGGAATGAACTTACTAAGAGCAAATTTGAATTTATTCAGGGGTGTGCTCTTAAATAAACCCAGACAACTTGACCCTGCTCTTCCCTCTGGCTTTCTCTCTCCTCTCCCCTGCTGTGGGCTGAACTATTTTCCTGAACAGATGAGGGCCTTTCCAGGTTCCAGCCCTTGACTCACATTGCTACCTCTGCATGCCATGACCAAACCCGGCCACCCAGCCTCCCAGTGGGGAAACTGAGGCCCAGAGAGTTCAGGAACTTGCCTATAGGACTAGGCATCCAAATTGAATTTAATCCTCATATGTCTGACTCATAGCTCATTGCCCCTTTTTCTTTTTAAAAAATTTTTCATTATGGAAAATTTCAACTACATAAAACTACATATAAAGGTAGAAAGAGACACATCTCCTCACTTCAATAATTAAAATCTCATGGCTAACGAAAAAAACCTCTATTTCCACTGACCTCTACTCCTTATCTCAGATTGTTATACACATGTCACTTCATCTGTAATTATTTCAGAAACTCTCTTTTGTATTTTTGTACTTCAACTTAAAAATTAACAAAGCCATGCATACACTAGTTTAAAAATTAAGCAGTACTAAAAAAAAATGCTTATAAAGGTTTGTAAAGAAAAAGCACTCCCGGGCCTACATTTTTCTAACCTCATGTCCTAGTCCCCAGCTGTTTGTCTGTCCAGAGCTTGCCCCATCTTTCTACAGATTTTTTGATTGCTTGAGTCCTCAGCCACAGGCATTATTTATTGACTTCCTGGCAGACATATGACGATTTACTGCTCTCACACTCCACCTCCCTTTTCCTTTATTTACTGGCTCTCTTGATAACTTTAAATAATAAAGCTGTATGTCTTGCTGTATCATTTATGGACAGTTTCTTTCTCACATTCACTCTTTCTCTTATAATTGCAGATGTTTTATATTCTAAGGTCAAAAGAGAAGATCGGAAACCAGTTTAATTACTAAACGACTCCAACGATGCCTGTGTGAAATACAGGTCCTTTTTGCTAAGAATTACGATGGAAGTGCCCCTGATTGTGAGAAGCTGTAGGCAGAGAGCCAAATTGTTGCTTTATTTCTCAACTGAGCATCCTTAGACCTGCAGAACAGTCAGGTATTTGATCATTTTTCATGGTGTTAACCTCTCCAGGGCATGCCTGCACCACCTACACGCAACCATCTTGCTTCATCACCCACCATGTTTGAATTGTGATTCTAATACTGAGTAGCTTAGTTTTTTCTCTTGTCAAAGGGAGCAGCTTTATCTTGACAGTACCAGGCACACAATGAGCCCTTAATAGATGTTTGTTGAATGAATAAGTGATACATGTTTAAAGAGCCAAACATGAAACAGCAATGAGAAACCAGTTCACAAGCATCAGACTGGCAAACCCTTGGAAGTAGAGGATATGAAGAGGGGGGCCTCGCATTCTGTCTCCGGGAGGGTAGGTCGTGTGGCCACTCGGGGAGGCACTCGGCAACGTTGGATAAAAGCTGATGATAGGCAGAGCCCATGTTGCTCCTAGTACCGACCTGGAGCCCAGTAGGAAACCCTTTCTTTTTTGGGGGGTGTGCTGTGGCTGCTTGTGGGATCCTAGTTCCCTGACCAGGGATTGAACGGGGGCTCTCAGCGGGGACAGTGAAGAGTCATAACCACTGGGCAACCAGGGAATTCCCAGAAACCTTTTCTCTAGTGGAACAGGGAGGAAATACATTAGGCTTTGTGGTCTTTGTTGCAAATCCACAACTCTGCCTGGGAGTGTGAAAGCAGCCAGTTAGTATACAACTAGCACATGAACAGGTGTGACTGTGTTCCAGTAAGACTTTATTAACAAAATAGATGCTTGGCTGGATTTGGCCTGCCTGTAGTTTGCCCACCTCAGACCTAGAAAGAATTGCTCCTGTGTACATGAAGTTTATGGCCCTCTTGTTTGTGACAGGGAACCGAAGTAACCTCTTCGGTTCAACAGTGAAGCAACCTCTGTCCATCGATAGAAAAATTCATAACCTATGATGTAAATACAGTGAAATGCTATATGCATACAAGGACAAATCTCAAAATCAAAATGGAGAGTTAAGAAAGCAAGTTGCTTAAGGAAACAGTATAAAACAGTTAATTTCTTGTGTCAATTGGGCTAGGCCATTTCATGCAAAGATGGGCACAATAAAGTACAGAAACAGCAAGGACCTAACAGAAGCAGAAGGATTAAGAAGCAGTGGCAAGAATACACAGAAGAATTGTTCAAAGGTCTTAATGACCTGGATAACCATTGTGTAGACAGCAGCAGCAGCAGTCACCTAGAACTAGACCTCCTGGAGTCTGAAGTCAAGTGGGCCTTAGGAAGCATTACTATGAACAAAGCTAGTGGAAGTGATGGAATTCCAGCTGAGCTATTGCAAATCCTAAAAGATGTTGTTAAAATGCTGCACTCAATATGTCAGCAAATTTGGAAAATTCAGCAGTGGTCACAGGACTGGAAAATGTCAGTTTTCATTCCAATTCCAAAGAAGGGCAATGGCAAAGAATGTTCAAATTACTGTACAATTGCGTTGATTTCACAAGCTATCGAGGTAATGCTCAAAATTCTTCAAGCTAGGCTTCAGTAGTATGGGAACTGAGAAATTTCAAATGTACAGGCTGGGTTTAGAAAAGGCAGAGGAACCAGAGAACAAATTGCTAATATCCATTGGATCATAGAAAAAGCAAGGGAATTCCAGAAAAACATCTACTTCTGCTTCATTGACTACACTAAAGCCTTTGATTTTGTGGATCACAACAAACTGGAAAATTCATAAAGAGATAGGAATATCAGACCACCTTACCTGATTCCTGATAAACCTGTATGCAGGTCAAGAAGCAACAATTCTAAGTGGACATGGAAAAATGGACTGTTTCAAAATTGGGAAAGGAGTACATGAAGACTGTATATTATCACCTTGCTTATTTAATTTCTATGCAGAGTTGAGCTGTGAAATGCTGGGCTGGATGAAGCACAAACTGGAATCAAGATTGACGGGAGAAATATCAACAACCTCACATATGCAGATGATACCACCCTAATGGCAGAAAGCTAAGAGGAACTAAAGAACCTGTTGATAAAGGTGAAAGAGAAGAGTGGAAAAGCTGGCTTAAAACTCAGCCTTCAAAAAAACTAAGATCATGGCATCCAGATTCATCAATTCATGGCAAATAGATGGGGGAGAAATGGAAACAGTGGCAGATTTTATTTTCTTGGGCTCAAAAATCACTGCAGATGGTGACTGCAGCCACAAAATGGCTGATTCATGTCAATGTATGGCAAAAGCCACTATAATATTGTAAAGTAATTAGCCTCCAATTAAAATAAGTTAATTTAAAAAAATGCTTGCTCTTTGGAAGAAAAGCTATGACAAACCTAGACTGCGTATTAAAAAACAGAGACATCGCTTTGCTGATAAAGGAGCATATAGTCAAAGCTGTGGTTTTTCCAGTAGTCATGTATGGACGTGAAATTTGGACCATAAAAAAGGCTGAGCACTAAAGAACTGATGCTTTCAAACTGTGGTGCTGGAGAAGACTCTTGAGAGAGTCCCTTGGATAGTGAGGAGATCAAACCAATCAGTCTTAAAGGAAATCAACCCTGAATATTCTTTGGAAGGACTGATGTGGAAGTTGAAGTTCCAATACTTGGCCACCTGATGGGACTCATGGAAAGGACCCTGATGGTGGGAAAGACTGAGGGCAGGAGGAGAAGGGAGCGACAGAGAATGAGATGGTTGGATGGCATTACCGAATCAACAGACATGAGTTTTGCAAACTCCAGGAGATAGTGGAAGACAGGGAAGCCTGGTGTGCTGCAGTCCGTGGGGTCACAAAGAGTTGGACATAGCAACCCAACAACAACAACAAATGGTGCCAAGATGGCTCAGATGGTAAAGAATATGCTTGCAATGCAGGAGACCCAGGTTCAGTCTCTGGGTTGGGAAGATCCTGTGAAGATGGGAATGGCTTCCCACTCCAATATTCTTTTGTCTGGAGAATTCCATGGACAGAGAAGCCTGGCAGGCTACAGTCCATGGGGTCTCAAAGAGTTGGACATGACTGAGCGACTAACTAACATGGTGCCCAGATATTTGGTCCAACATTACTCTAGATGAGATTAACATTTTAATTGGTTACTTGAGTAAAGTAGATTGCCTGCCACAATGTGAGAGGACCTCATTCAATTAGTTGAAGTCCTGAATAGAACAAAGACTGAGGTCCCGAGAGGAAGAAGGGATTCTACCAGCAACTGGCCTCTGGACTTGAACTGGAACAAAAGCTCTTTCCTAGGTGTCTAACCTGGAGACGGCAATGGCAACCCACTCCAGTACTCTTGGCTGGAAAACCCCATGGACGGAGAAGCCTGGTGGACTGCAGTCCATGGGGTCACAAAGAGTCAGACACAAGTGAACGACTTAACTTTCACTTTTCACTTTTCATGCATTGGAGGAGGAAATGGCAACCCACTCCAGTGTTCTTGCCTGGAGAATCCCAGGAATGGAGGAGCCTAGTGGGCTGCCATCTATGGGGTCACACAGAGTCAGACACGACTGAAGCGACTTAGCAGCAGCAGTAGCAGCAGGTGTCTAACCTGTTGACATCTTGATTTAGGACTTTAGCCTCATTATAGTGTGAGCCAATTCCTTAAAACGTTTCCTTGAAACACCCTATTGATTCTGTTTCTCCAGAGAACCCTAATGCACAATGTAATACAATTGAATATAAAGTCTAAAATCATGCAAAACAATCCTACAAATGATATATATATACACACATAGTAAAATTGATAAAAGCTTGGTGGGAATGATAAATGCCAAATCTAGAGGAGTGGTGGCCTCTGGAGAGGAGAATGAAATCAGGACAAAGCACAAAGGGGTTTCAGCTGTATCTGAAACCTTTGATTGTGGGTTTTTAAAAAAAAGTTTGTAGCAAATAACATTAAGGTGGACAATTTCGGATGCTGGGTATCCATTTTATATATTTGACATGTTTTAGAAATTAAGAAGGATGAGACAACACCACACAACAACAAGGGAAAGAAAGTCAGTGCAGTGGCTGGCATGCCCATGCTCCTAAAATGCAGAGCAAGAGTGGCTGGGCGGCTGGGCAGAGGAAGATCAGGGTTGGTGGAAGATGACCAGGTAGAGGGCAGTGGAGACCTCTAGAGCTCCAGAAGAGGCCTCTGGGCAGCAAGGATGAAGATGAGGCAGACTTGGCATGGGAGAGTGGGGCAGAGCAGTGCGGTCTGTATGGGTGAGGCTGCGGTAGGTGGCTGCAGAGGCATGGGTCAGCCATGGGGATATGGTCACAGTTGCATGGGCTCTCCGATGGGCACTTTGTGTTTACCTGGAGGAGACTCTGCAGAAATATTAATAGTTATCCTCTACTTCCCTTTGACAAGAGTTGTTTCCTGAGAGCTTGCCAACATCAGAGGAATTTGTGTTGCTCTGAAATACACTGGGGACTTGTTGAGGCTTAAACTGAGTTGCAAGTTCTTCTTCCCTATTTCAGGGTGGCTGCTGGAGCAGACATTGCCGGCGCCGGCCACATCCCCTTGGATTGGTTTTTCCACCATTTTCTGCGCCTGTGGGTTTCCTGTACTTTCGCTTCCCATAGTCTGCACTTGGGACTCTTTGGAGCAGGGCCCTCAGGCCAGCAGAGCCCACGGTTCAGTTCCCCGGGCTAGTCCTTTGGGAATGACTGACAAGCGTGGGGTGCGGAAGCCCAGCTCCCTCACTTGCGATTAGGACAACTTTGAGTGGAAATTCCCCTCCTGAGTTCCCCTGAAGCTGAGATGATTTGCTCGCTTGTTTCTCCCTCACAGGTTTTCCAGGAACACCGCTATAATATGCCACCTGCTAGAGAGTCCTAGACTTGGCCTCTGCCTCTAGGGCATCCATCTAAGACAAGTGTTCTTCTCATCCCAGAAACTCTCTGAGGTCAGGATACCTCAAGCTGTCTAGTGGGCTGTTGGGCACATAGGCTGTAGAATCAAACTACCCAAGTTGAAAGACTTGTCTCTATCACCTATTAGCTGTGTGACCTTGCAAAAGTTACTTAACTGTTCTGTGCTTCAGTTTATTAATCTTTATTTTATTTTTTAAGTTTTATTTTTTCATTGAAGTATAGTTGATTTACGAAGTGTTGTTTCAGCTGGACAGCACGGTCTTTCCGTTATATATATGTTTATATTCTTTTACATATAGTCTTTTATATATATATTCTCTTACATATACATTGTCTTTCAGATTCTTTTCCCTTATAGTTTATTACAAAATACTGAGTAGAATTCCTTGTGCTATACCTATATCATAGGTTCTAGTTTGTTATCTATTATATGTATAGTAGTATGTATATGTTAATCACAAATTACTAATTTATCCCTCCCCTCCCTATCCCCTTTGGTGACCATAAGTTTGTTTTCTAAGTCTGTGGGTTGCCTTGTCTTTAAAAAGGGGATTATAAAAGTGTGGGCCACATAGAGTTGTTGTTAGGTCAAATGGCTTAAGAGATGCAAGAACCTCAGAACAAATTCTGGCATATGGTAAGTGCCCAATAAACTTTAGCTTTGTTACCCTCCACTAGAACTTAAGGTCAATCAGGAATTAATATGCTTTACCCCTGAACCTGGGTCTGAACACCCAGGCTAATGTAATGAAGGAGACAAACCCTTCTCTGTTACATGGACATAAAAACTTCAATTTATTACAATGCTGTAGGATGGGCAGGTCAGTAGATTGGCAGGGTGAATGTGGCTAACAGTCTATTGAAAGAACTATAGAAGAATCCTCACCCTTCCTTTGCCTGAGATCCCACCTCACCTTCTAACCCCGGGGTTTGGCTGAGAAGCAGGAAGGTGGGTTTGGACTCCGTGTCCAGGAATGGGATTTGATAGACAATTAGAGAAGGGCACCAGCAAAAAACAGAGGACAGAACTCAAAGTATTAGATTTGGAATAGGAAATCAAGGTTCCAGTCCTGGCTCTGGCCTTTACCAGGCATGTATTTCTCACCTCTGAGCCTCAGTTTCCCCATGGGTAACGGGAGGTAATTACACCGATCGGACTCCACAGAGAGGCTGTGAGATCTATGGAGACAGCAGAGAGCCGCTGTGCACTGATTCCTACAGGTGGCGCCAAAGCGAGTGTTAGGAGAGCAGGGCCGTTGCACAGCCCAGATTATTTTTGGAAATCCCTTAGGAGGGCACTATTTGGGGAACCGACAACCAACACATCCGGGACAGCCGGGGTTTTTCTCCAGATAAGATAGCTGATTAAGAAGAAGAGCTATGCTATCTGGAAAGTTCCTCTCTTGAAACACAGCATCCTGCTCAGCAAGGTGGAACCCTCTCAGCAGGAGGGGCGGTGGGAACTGAGCCTGTGGAAGAGGAAGCAAATTCATCTCGTGCTCAGTACAGGGCACATCCTCACGGAGGGAGAAGAAGGCCAGCACCAGTTAAAAGGGGTTTGTCTCTCCCTGTCTCTCACTGATTAAGGTGCAGGACACGTCGGGCCTTAGGGCAGGAAGTGGAGCGCTGAGCTGTGCTGCCTCTCACACTGGAGGGCGAGGCCCTGCAGATTGCTTTGCCGATGCCTTGCAGGAGACCTCAACTCACACTTCATGATGCAGTTTTAGAAAGCAAAGGGCTCTTGGAGATCACACAAGATGAAGAACCAAGGTGCAGAGAGGTGTGATGGCTGGTCCCTCCGCTCTTTAGTGACCATAGCAAGGACTCGTGGGAGAAACATGGCCTTGATCGAAGAGAGAGGACTTCAAACTCTGTCTTTGTCACCTGGGGATGTGTGATGCTCTAAAGGCCCCTGTTTGTAGAATGGGAATAAGGAAACTTTCTCCCCAGAGTAGCAAGAGGATGAAACAACCTGCATGTGTAACAGAATGTTAAATTGTCTGAGCCCAGACAGGGAAGCTGCTCACTCCTCTTTCAGTGCCCGGAGGTTCACCTGCCCCAGCAGCAAAGACAGACCCAGCGACAGGCGTGGCAGCCTCGCTCCACTGAGAGGCGTCTACCAGAGGGCGCCTTTGGGGGTGGGGTTGCCGTGGGGGGCACCCGCAGAGGAGAGGCCTCTCCCTGCAGCTAGTCCTGCAGAGGGGGAGGGGCGTCCCAGAAGAGCTAAGAAAAGTGTCCTCAGGAGAAGAAACCTGGTTTGAACTCCAGCCACACCCAGACACTGTGAAGCCACCTTATAACAGTGTCTCTCAAGGAAGAACCTTTCTGCCTTCCTTTCCTCTCCTTCCTGCTTACACACTGACTGCATTAGAAACAGCAGCGGGGAGGGCAGGGCAGGGCCGGGGGTTGACCACCTGGGTGGAGGGAACGCATGGGTCCATGGGTTGAATAATATATTGACCAGTCATGTTGTTTACCGGATTGAGACAGCGTATTGGGACTTAAATAAGCATGGAATTTTTCATTACCTGTAAGTAATCAGAAAAATCCTGAGACCATTGTTTTCAACAAGGGGCAGGAGACAGCATTTACCTCCCTGATTACATTGAAAGGGACCAAACCACAGCTGCTTTTGTAAGTGGACCTCACGAGGCCCTCCTGTTACACACAGTTGACACCCATCACACACCCTGCACTATGCTTTGGCACACGGCAGGCTGTCAACAAGGTGTGGAGTCATTTATTCACTCCTCATCCCTCTTGGCTCTCCAGGTCCTAGAGGCTAAGAATTTTGACCCTTTAATATCTGAATTCCATAGTGCCTGGTACAGAGTAGACCCATCAATGTCTGATGAATGAACAGAATAAAAATGAGTTCCGTGCCAGCTCCACAGCAGGCACCATGACAAAGGTTACACTGTGGAGCCTGCTGCTGAGGAAGGGGGTGGGCCCGCACACACCATTGTTGCTAAGATTCTGTACTTACATGTGACACTAATTACACCCGCAGGCTGAGGAGCTGCAGCCTAATCTCTGACACTGACAGGGCGTTTTCCCCACTCATGTTATTCTCCTTCAGTTTCAAAAGAGTTGGGGCCACGATGGCAGGTGTAATTCTGTCTGTTCTTTTGTAGGTGAGAAGATGAAGGTGGAGAGACTGGGGACCCAGGCAAAGTCTTTGGTGAGCCAGGAGCAGGTGGGACTCAGGACCCCTACTGCAAACTCAAGCTCTCACCTAAAACCCAAAGCCACAGAAAATGCAACTGAAAGAGAAAAGGAGGAGGTGGTTTCTCCCACCACAAATAGAAGCAGGAGAGAATAAGAACCGACTTGCTAGATAATAATATGCAAAGTCTCAGGGCAAAGTGCAATTTTATGGTTGATTTATAATCCTCAGGAAATTGGGAGCTGTCATGAAAATCCTGACATGAACGGACTGACTGAGGGGCAGTATGAAGTGTGTGGCTGGCCTTTCTGGATCAGGGTGGCTCTAGCAACGAAGGGATGATTATAGGCATCCAGAGCTTGGCACAAAATCAGATTTTGGAGCTGGGTGACTAGGAGTTCAAGACAGTTCCTAGAGGAGCCAGAAGGTGGCGCCACTTGCGAAGATAATCTGGTCAAAGGCAGCAGCCTGAGACCCCGCCCGCCCCCCGCCCCGCCTACAAAGGAGTCCCTGGCCGCTCTAATTTGGCCTGGAGTTTACTGTTGGATTTCTATCACATAGTGAGATGCTTTTTAGACACCAAGGGTACATCTCTGATTCAGTTCAGTTCAGTCGCTCAGTTGTGTCCGACTCTGCAACCCCATGAACTGCTGCAGGCCAGGCTTCCCTGTCCATCACCAACTCCCAGAGCTTGCTCAAACTCTTGTCCCTCCAGTTGGTGATGCCATCACCCATCTCATTCTCTGTCGCCCCTTTCGCCTTCAGCCTTTCCCAGTATCGCCAAAGGATTGGAGTTTCAGCTTCAGCTTCAGTCCTTCCAATGAATATTCAGGACTGATTTCTTTAGGATGGACTGATTGGATCTCCTTGCAGTCCAAGAGACTCTCAAGAGTCTTCTCCAACACCACAGTTCAAGCGCATAAATGTTTTGGTGCTCAGCTTTCTTTATAGTCCAACTCTCACATCCATACATGACTATTGGAAAAACCATAGCTTTGACTGGACTGACCTTTGTCAGCAAAGTAATGTCTCTGCTTTTTAATGTACTGTTTAGGTTGGTCATAGCTTTTCTTCCAAGAAGCAAGTGTCTTTTAATGTCATAGCTGCAGTCACCATCTGCAGTGATTTTGGAGCCCTCCCAAAATAAAGTCTGTAACTGTTTCCACTGTTTCCCCATCTATTTGCCATGAAATGATGGGTCCAGATGCCATGATCTTAGTTTTCTGAATGTTGAGTTTTAAGCCAACTTTTTCACTCTCCTCTTTCACTTTCATCAAGCTCTTCAGTTCCTCTTCCCTTTCTGCCATAAGGGTAGTGTCATCTGCACATCTGAGGTTATTGATATTTCTCCCAGCAATCTTGATTACAGCTTGTGCTTCATCCAGCCCGGCATTTCGTATGATGTACTCTGCATATAAATTAAATAAGCAGGGTGACAATATGCAGCTTTGACGTACTCCTTTCCTGATTTGGAACCAGTCTGTTGTTCCATGTCCAGTTCTAACTGTTGCTTCCTGACCTGCATACAGATTTCTCAAGAGGCAGGTCAGGTGGTCTGGTATTTCCATCTCTTTAAGAATTTTCCACAGTTTGTTGTGATCCACACAGTCAAAGGCTTTGGTGTAGTCAATAAAGCAGAAGTAGATGTTTTTCTGGAACTCTCTTGCTTTTCTGATGCCCCCACGGATGTTGGCAATTTGATCTCTGCTACCTCTGCCTTTTCTAAATCCAGCTTGAACATCTGGAAGTTCACAGTTCATGTACTGTCGAAGCCTGGCTTGGAGAATTTTGAGCATTACTTTCTAGCGTGTGAGATGAGTGCAGTTGTGCGGTAGTTTGAGCATTCTTTGGCATTGCCTTTCTTTGGAATTGGAATGAAAATCTGCTACCTCTGCCTTTTCTAAATCCAGCTTGAACATCTGGAAGTTCACAGTTCATGTACTGTCGAAGCCTGGCTTGGAGAATTTTGAGCATTACTTTCTAGCGTGTGAGATGAGTGCAGTTGTGCGGTAGTTTGAGCATTCTTTGGCATTGCCTTTCTTTGGAATTGGAATGAAAACTGACCTTTTTTTAGTCCTGTGGCCACTGCTAAGTTTTCCAAATTTGCTGGCATATTGAATGCAGTACTTTCACAGCATCATCTTTTAGGATTTGAAGTAGCTCAACTGGAATTCCATCATCTCCACTAGCTTTGTTTGTAGTGATGCTTCGTAAGGCCCACTTGACTTCACATTCCAGGATGTCTAGCTCTAGGTGAGTGATCACATTATCATGATTATCTTGGTCGTGAAGATATTTTTTATACAGTTCTTCTGTGTATTCTTGCCACCTCTTCTTAATATCTTCTGCTTCTGTTAGGTGCAAACCATTTATGTCCTTTATTGTGCCCATATTTCTTTTCACTTTCATGCATTGGAAAAGGAAATGGCAACCCACTCCAGTGTTCTTGCCTGGAGAATCCCAGGGGTGGGGGAGCCTTTTGGGCTGCCGTCGATGGAGTCGTATAGAGTCGGACACGACTGAAGCGACTTAACAGCAGTGCCCATATTTGCATGAAATATTCCCTTGGTATCTATAATTTTCTTGAAGAGATCTCTAGTCTTTCCCATTCTAGTGTTTTCCTCTGTTTCTTTGCATTGATTGCTGAGGAAGGCTTTCCTATCTCTCCTTGCTATTCTTTGGAACTCTGCATTCAAATGGGTATATCTTTCCTTTTCTCCTTTGCCTTTAGCTTCTCTTCTTTTCTCAGCTATTTGTAAGGCCTCCTCAGACAACCGTTTTGCCTTTTTGCATTTCTTTTTCTTGGGGATGGTCTTGATCACTGCCTCCTGTACAATGTCATGAATCTCCATTTATAGTTCTTCAGGCACTCTGTCTATCAGACATAATCCCTTGAATCTATTTGTCACTTCCACTGTGTAATCACAAGGAATTTGATTTAGGTCATATCTCAATGGCCTAGTGGTTTTCCCTACTTTCTTCAATTTAAGTCTGAATTTGGCAATAAGGAGTTCATGATCTGAGCCATAGTCAGCTCCTGGTCTTGTTTTTTTCTGACTGTATAAAACGTCTCCTTCTTTGGCTGCAAAGAATATAATCAATCTTATTTCGGTATTGACCATCTGGTGATGTTCATGTGTAGAGTCTTTTCTTGTGTTGTTTGAAGAGGGTGTTTGCTATGACCAGTGCATTCTTTTGGTAAAACTGTTAACCTTTGACCTGCTTCATTTTGTACTACAAGGACAAATTTGCCTGTTACTCCAGGTATCTCTTGACCTCCTACTTTTGCATTCCAGTCCCCTATAATGGAAAAGACATCTTTCTTGGGTGTTAGTTCTGGAGTAGAAGGATGTGAGCTCATCTTCTGTGAGAACTCCAAAATTACAACTTGCTGCTGAACAACCATCGACAGGAGAATGCTGGATCCCACCAAAGAAAGATACCCCATGTCCAGCGGCAAAGGAGAAGCCCCAGCAGAACAGTAGGAGGGGCAAAATCACATTTAGAATCAAGTCCCATACCTGCCAGAGACACTCGGAGGGCTCAAACAAAGCCTTGTACACACCAAGAGACCCCACAGAGATTGAGCCAGACCTGCCTTTGAGTGCTTGAGTGTCTCCTGCAGAGGTATGGGTCAGCAGTGGCCTGCGGCATGGGGCAGGGGCTCTGGGTGCAGCAAACCTGGGTGTGGCATAAGCCCTCTTGGAGGAGGTTGCCATTAACCCCACCATAGAGCTGCCAAAACTTACACAGGACTGGGGAAACAGACTCTTGGAGGGCA
Organism: Cephalophus harveyi; assembly: GCA_006410635.1. Taxonomy (NCBI): domain Eukaryota; kingdom Metazoa; phylum Chordata; class Mammalia; order Artiodactyla; family Bovidae; genus Cephalophus; species Cephalophus harveyi. The sequence goes on along the minus strand of SJYT01079994.1, from coordinate 67,254 downwards.
CTAATAAAACCTTGTGTGCACCAGGACCCCGGAGAAGGAGCAGTGACCCCACAGGAGACTGACCCAGACTTGCCTGTGAGTGTCCAGGAGCCTCAGAAAGGAGGCGTGGGCCAGCGGTGGCCTGCTGCAGGGTCAGGGGCACTGAGAGTGGTAGTGGGTGCCTGGAACCTTTTGAAGGAGGTCGCTATTATCTTCATTATCTCCAAACACCAGAGTCTGGTCTCAGGTCAGACAACAGGGAGGGAACACAGCCCTGCCCATCAACAGAAAATTGGTTTAAAGATTTACTGAACATGGCTCTGCCCATCAGAACAACACTCCACAGTCAGTCTCTCCCATCAGGAAGCTTCCATAAGCCTCTTATCCTTATCTGTCAGAGGGCAGACAGAATGAAAACCAAAATCACAGAAAACTAATCAAACTGATCACATGGACCACAGTCTTGTCTAACTCAAAGAAACTATGAGCCATGCCACGTAGGGCCATCCAAAACAGATGGATCATGGTGGAGAGTTCTGACAAAATGTGGTCCACCGGAGAAGGGAATGGCAAACCACTTTAGTATTCTTGCCTTGAGAACCCATGAACAGTATGATAAGGTAAAAATATATGACACTGAAGGATGAACACCCTAGATAGGTTCCCAATATGCTACTGGAGAAGAGTGGAGAAATAACTCCAGAAAGAATGAAGATATGGAGCCAAAGCAAAAACAACACTCAGCTGTGAATGTAACTACTGATGTAAGTAAAGTCTGTTGCTATAAAGAGCAATATTGCATAGAAACCTGGAATGTTAGCTTCATGAATCAAGGTAAATTGGAAGTGGTCAAACAGGAGATGGCAAGAGTGAACATCGACATTTTAGGAATCAGTGAACTAAAATGGACTGGAATGGGTGGATTTAATTCAGATGGCCATTATATCTACTACTTGGGCAAGAATCCCTTAGAAGAAATGGAGTAGCTCTCATAGTCAACAAAAGAGTCTGAAATGCAGTTCTCAGGTGCAATCTCAAAAATGACAGAATGATCTCTGTTTGTTTCCAAGGCAAACCATTCAGTATCACAGTAATCCAAGTCTATGCCCCGACCAGTAATGCTGAAGAAGCTGAAGTTGAATGGTTCTATGAAGACCTAAAGATCTTCTAGAACTGACACCCATAAAAGATATCCCTCTCTGATTGCCCCTGTGCAACTGCTAATTCCTTCACCCTGCAGTACTGAAGAGTTGGCTGAGCAGATGGTACTGGGAAGGCCTTGCAATCCAAGCAGTTATTATCATTTTAACCACTGCACACAATGACATAAACTACCACTACCATTAATTGAGCACGTGCCTGGCTAGACACTAAGCTAAATGCTTTCAGTGAATTATTTAATTCCCATGACAATCCTGTAGGGTATATATTATTATCCACCTTTTACAGATGAGGATGTGTTGAAATTCAGAGAGGCCAATACATTTGTTTTCCATCACAAGTCCAGTCAATTGCAAAGTCAAATTTGAATGCATTTCTTTCTGGACTCTGTCGCTTGTACCATGAATCACTGTGAGGCACTGTCTCCCTCTGTCTTCCTGCCCTCTCTCCTCTGCTCTCTCTGTGCCTGGCATTGTCCCAGGGGTTAGATTCAGGACCTGTTGGACTAAACCTCTGCTCTTGGGGATGAATGACAGCAGTGGGCCATGGGAGCGTGATTCCCATCTGTCTGAGAACAGGAAAAATATTTACTTGTATCCAGGACCACCTTTAGGTCAGGCATGATGCTGGGCGGGTGTTCAAGCTGGAAATTCCAGGTGTCTATTGGCTACATTTAATCTGGGTTTTTGTGATCATGGATCAGGTGTGGGCTCTGTGCTCTCTCAGTAAGCCAATTTCTCCCCTCACTGCCAGTTAGCAAGATCTTCAATATATTCTGGCAGGTATGTGTGTGTGTGGGATGGGGGTGGGGGGGCATCAATAAAACTGATTAATCAATACTGGAGCACAGGCACCACTTGACCCCTGAAAATGAAGCAGGTGGACAACATATACTGAACAGTTCTATCCCAGCCGGCCAACTAGTAGAGCCACGAAAGATTAGGGAACCAGGCTCATGGGAGGCGGTTTCTTCTCTTAGGCGTCCTCCATGGCTTGGGAATAATGAGGAACAGTGACAGAAGGTCTGGGGCCAAGGCTTGGGAGATCAGAGAATTTTACCCTCTCATGTTGTAAGTGTGATTTCACTTGGAGTGAAATGGGTTTGCTGCAGGGCACACAGCCCGTTAGCCCTGAAGTGAAGACAGACATGGGGGTCATCTGTACTTGGTGTCCATGGATTGAAGTGATATGAATAGAATCTGACCTATTACCTGTGTGTCTGCAAGATGTCAGTTTGCCCAATCTCATTTAACAGTTGAGGAAACTGAGGTTCAGAGGTGTCCAAAATCATACAGCAACTTAGTGACATTTACTGTGTTTCTAATACATAAATAGTACCCTCCTGGGTTCTCTGTACCATGTGTGTGGTTTCATACACCACACAGATTTGGAATCTGAGCAAGTGAGGGTGAAGTGAATTAGGTGCAGAAATATTGGCATTTCTGGAACCTTTAAATGACATTTGAGGAAACAGGATAAAATGTTGGAAATCAAGACTGTAATGAGATAAAAACAATAGCTGATGTTATGGGTTGAACTGTGTACCAGCCAAAAGATATGCTGAAGTACCTGTAAATGCAACCTTATTTGGAAATATGAGGTTTTTACAGATGCAATCAAGTTAAGATGAGGTCATTAGGGTAGACCCTAGGCCAGCGTGACTTGGTGTCCTTATAAGAGGGAATATTGGACACAGAAACACAGGGAAAAGGAAGTTAGAGACTGAAATAATACATCTACAAGCCAAGGAAGGTCAAGGTTGGCAGGCCACCACCAGAAGGTAGAAGAAGACCTGGAACAGATCCTCCCTTAGAGACCTTAGGAGGAACCAACTCCACTGACACCTAGATTTCCAACTCCAGCCCCAGAAGTGGGAGAGAGTCCATTTCTGTTGTTTAAGCCACCCTCTTTGTGGTGCTTTGTTATGGCAGCCAGCAAACAAATATAATAGAAAACCTCTTATCAAGTAGTTACTTTGCGAGTCATGTCTCTCTGTCGATTTAATCAATATTCATTGTGTATCTACTAGGTGCTAGGCACTGTCTAGGGTGCCAGAGAAAGATCATGGAGTAGAGAGGCCAAGTCCCTGCCTTCTGGAAGCTTCTAGTTCCCTGCATTATCTCCCAGAATTCCCACAATTCTGTGAAATAGGGTCATCCCCCCTCACCTTGAGATAAGGGCCTCACATTAGGGAAGGACCAAGTTGGGCCTGGTCTCTGTCACTCTGATTTACAGGGAGATACACGACTGATTCCTGCGGGGAGAAGGTGAGACAGGCAGGGGTGTGGGGTCCCAGTATTTCTGAGGTCAGAGTCCTGCCTCCCAAAGAAACCACGCCTTGGCCCAGCCTGGAGAGCCCCGCGTAGCCACATGTGAGGCAGGCTTGCCAGCTCTGTCTCCAAGTCCCCCTTTCCCTCACTGAAGTCAGGCCGCTCAGGAGGCCCAGTTTGGGTGGAGGATGTAAACCCTGGCCCTGACAGCAGGCAGCTGCAGCTAACAGCTGGGCCGTGGTACGGTCACCTGCATCTAAACGTTCACAGTGTATCAGCAATACCAGAGTGTTGCTCTGTGATCCTGGTGGGAGGGGACAACGAAAAGGCCTCTGCATGATCGCATCTGAACCGAGAGGCAAGGTCAATGCTCTCCAACCACATAAACTCAATGGGCTCCTTCCAGCCAGAGCTGTGAGGGACTGCTGTTTACTCACAACAGCTCTAGGCCTGCTGCACCCTGTCCACTGGGTCCAAACTGTAAGCTACCCCATCATCCAAGAGCCCCTGGCTCCTGACAGCATCAAATGCAGAACAAGTCCTTACTCTTAACTTCCTCCAAATTGCCCAGTACAAGCCTACACCTCACAAGCTCCTTGCACTCCCTCCTCCTGAGATGTCCCAGGTTCCCTCAGAGTGTTTCTCTCCTGCTTCAGCAAGTGATACACCTGACTTTGTCCCCCTACCTGTGTACTCGTAGTGGTCAGCCTGGCTGTAACGGGTGCCTGCCTCACTCCCGGACCCAGGTCCTTCGAGGTCAGCACAGGGGGCTCCTCCCACTGGGCGTGGCCTCTCGCCTCCCAGGAAGAAGCCTCAGCACTTCAAGGGGCCCCGTGGACCTAGGTGTGGTGGCGGCCTTCACCCCTGCAGGGGAGGCTGGCTCCACTCCCGCAGTCTGTGGAAACCTGATGTAGGAGAGCGTTTTCCAAGGAGCACCCCTCTCTCCTCCCCCACAGGCTCCCACCGGAGCTCCTCAGCTCCATTCAGATAAAGAGGTTCTGCCTTCAGGGCCGACTGCTCAGCACATTTTTCTAAGCATTAAAAAATCACTGAAGAAGAAAAATAGAAATCCCTGGGGGGCTGCACCATTCCCCGACAGCCAAGCTATTAAACTTTCAAGTCCCAGTACTGAGCGGCCTGACAGCTGGAAAGCGCCCAGCCTCACGCGTCCTTGCTAAAGCAGTTCGTTCCAGTTAGAGCAAGCTTGGGTAAGGATCAATCACTGTTTCTGGCAGTTCCTCCCAAATTAGAAGAGGCAGAAAAGCAGAGAAAAAGGAGACATATCCCAGAGTTTAATCTCCTCTCAGAGAAGGGCTCTCACTGACTGACTGTATCTTATCAAACAGTGAGCACTCAGGGGATCACTGGCCCAGTTACCCTTCAGGGTCTGGGGTCTCTTATTTATTTTTTATTTTTTAAAGTCTTTATTGAATTTGTTACACTATTGCTTCTGTCTTATGTTTTGGTTTTTTGGCTGTGAGGCCTGTGGGATCTTAGCTCCAGCAATCAGTAATTGAACCTTCACCCCATGCACTGGAAGGCGAAGTCTTTACCCCTGGACCACCAGGGAAGTCCCTGGGGTCTTTTAAATGAATTTAATAGGAGGCTTTTCATAATTTTGGGGGGCAGGCAACACTGAGTTGGTCCTGACTAGGACACTAACTCAAGGAGAAACTGCATTTCTGTGGGCCTCAGTTTCTTTGTTTATAAAGTGGGTGTTAATGGCCTGAATTGTGCCCCCCTCTCCAACGTGCATGTTGAAGTCCCAACCCCTAGCAGCTCAGAATGTGACTGCATTTGAAAAGGGCTTTTAAAGAGGTGATTAAGTTAAAATGAGGTGGCGGTAGTCTGATATAAGAGGGTCCTTACAGGAAGAGGAAATGTGGACACAGGTATAGAGGGAAGACCATGCCAAGAGGCAGGGAGAAGACGGCCACCTGTCAGGCAAGGAGTGGGGCTTCAGAGGGAGCAGTCCTGCAGACACCTTGGCCTCGGACTTCCAGCCTGTGAGAAAGCCAGTTTCTGTTGTTTAAGCCACCCAGTATCACCCTGCTGCTGCTAAGTCGCTTCAGTCGTGTCCGACCCTGTGTGACCCTATAGACGGCAGCCCACCAGGCTTCCCTGTCCCTGGGATTCTCCAGGCAAGAACATTGGAGTGGGTTGCCATTTCCTTCTCCAATGGGTGAAAGTGAAAAGTGAAAGTGAAGTCGCTCAGTCGTGTCCGACTCTTCGCGACCCCATGGACTGCAGCCCACCAGGCTCCTCCGTCCATGGGATTCTCCAGGCAAGAGTGCTGGAGTGGGGTGCCATCGCCTTCTCCCAGTATCACCCAGTCTGTGGTAATTTTCTATGGCAGCCCTGGCAGACTGATCAAGTGGGCATGCCTCCATTTTTCTGGGTGACACAGACGCTGTTGCGAGAATCCACTGAGACAGTGAATAAAGTTCCTGAAAATATCTGCAGGCGTCACACTGCCGAAGGCGCTACCTGAGCGGCGCGGAGTTCATCTCCATGGGTTTTATCAGAGAGCAGGATTCTTGGGAGGGAATCATATAGAACTCCCAGGGCACCTCTGCCTGCTCCAGAGGGCAGCTGGGACCTGGCTGAACTACCTGGCAAGTGGGGGTTGCCCAGGGGTGCCCCCTGCAGTGAAGGCTGGCCTGGCTGGCCGGGTGAGCTGCCAGGTGCCCACGGGAACTAAAACCCCAGCAGATGCAATTCACTCTGCAGGCAGTGCTCCTGGGGACAGGCCAGGAACCTGTCTTCCTTGTCTCATTCACACTTCACAGCCACACATGGGCAAAGAGCCTTTCCACCTTTATTAGGAACATACACCAGCGCTAGTAAGTTGAGTCACATCCCTCCTCAAGTAACAATCAATTCGTTTATCAGATAACCTTCCTCCTCAGAGTTAGCTGGGAACAGGCCTGAGCAGTGGGCCCTTACCTGAAGTGGTCAGAGATGATGAAGAAGTAACACAATTAAAGGCTGGGGGTGAGGCCTGGAGGTCAGCCAGGGAGGGCAAGGGAGGGCGGGGCCTGGATGCCGGGGGAGGGGCCTCTGTCCTTGGTGCTGGGCAGGTGTGGGCAGTGAGGGTTCTTTGCCTCAGGTGAAACTTTGCCCAGCGTCTGCCGAGAGGGGGGCCTCTTAAACTTTATTTCTCTCTCCATGTTCTCCTAAGAATTATTTAGATGGTTGTTCATTGGTCCCTAAAACAGATAAATAGAAACTACCAGTTGGTCGGTTTTGTGAGGGAGCTTCCCACTCTGTGCACACTGCTTTTCGTTACTTACTGATAATGGCTGACAACTTCTCATTTCTGCTAAATAATGCATTTGTGACACTGTGCTCTACCATCTCGTTTACAACCAGGTAAATGAGTCTTTATGGGCTTTTCTCCAGCCAGACAACGGTAAACTAGATTTTATTTTCCTAAATTGAGTCCTCAAATTTGGTAGATCAACATAAACCTTTTCAGGGAGTTGGCGGGGGCATGGATTACGTTCTGCTGGGTTCAACCATTTTTTCAATAACTCCCTGGAAAGAGGCACCACATTTGTCCTTGGCACTTGCCTGGATTGTTTTAATTTAGTTCTTCTGGAGAGTGTAGATTAGTGGAGGGTCTCTCCTATTGCTCTTGGGGTTTTGTTTTGAGAGAAGGCTGTTGAGAAAAGTTTTCTTCCCTCACACCTGGTTTGGTACTTCTCTGAGGCTGTGGGGGCTTCACCAGCCCTGGACCTGACTGGAACTCACCCCAAGTCATTGGTAGGAGTTTTATTTATAACTTTATTTTCTTTTAAGATAAATCATTCAAATGGTGCAAGAGCCCAAAGTAAGCCTGTTCCCACCTGTGTCTCCAGTCACCCAGCTCCATACTAGAAGCACCCATTGCCACCACTTGTTTATGCTTCCAGGGACAGGCTGCACTCCACCTTTCTTCCTCTCTCCCTCCTTCCTGCCCTTCTTCCCTTCCCCTCTTTCTTTCTTTTTTCCTTCCTTAAGGACTCCTCTCTCTTCTTCTTCTCTCTCTTTCTTTTGCCTTAAACGCAAACAGTATCATAGCATAGATAGGTTTTGAGATCTGCCTTTTGATTTTTTAAAAAGATATATATTTAGTTTCACAGGTGGTTCAGTGGTAAAGAAGCTACCTGCCAAGCAGGAGATGCAGGTTCAATCCCTGGGTTGGGAAGATCCCCTAGAGAAGAAAATGGCAACCCACTCCAGTATTTTTGCCAGAAAAATCCCATGGACAGAGGAGCCTGGCAGGCTACAGTCCATAGAGTGGCAAAGAGTCAGACACGACTAAGCTACTGAGCATGCACCATAGTTTCTCATTAGGACATAACAAGCTTCCTTCTTTCTTTCTTATAACTGCAGAGGAGTCTGCTGCATTATTTAGCGTTATGGGGCGTTTGGGCTGTTTCTAGTATTTCACTTCAGGGTTCTGATTTGAAACCTTAGACCGCCTGCTTCTGTATTTAGCCCTCACTGCCCAGCCGTTCATGGGCTGCCTTTTGTGTGCTGTGTTGCGTCCTCTCTCGGAATAGACAGCAGGGCACAGCCTGGGAGAGCTTGGCACTTGGAGGGGAGAGCTGCAAACTGCACGACACTCTCCACCCCCCACCGCCCTCCGACTAGGGGACCTGGTAAAACTCTAGCATGGCTTCCATCCCTGGGATGACCTCAGCCCACTTAAAATGCCTTCCTGAGGGAACTCAAGCTCCCCAGAGCATTTACTGTTCCAGCCTGACAACAGACCCCTGCTCTACCTTATCTTAGACAGTTACTTTGGGAAACATGGAACTGTATATCTTTTCTCTACTCTTTCAAGATATGAATCTCCTACAACCCAGAATGTTTCCTCTAGGACCTGGGAGCCATCTCTGTGAAATGCAAACATCTGGGGACATAGTTCCCCCTCTGCCAGTTACTGGTATGATGCTAATTTCAGGGGTGCTCCTTGCTCCAGTCTGTTCCTATCATAAAGATGTGAGATGTGTGTTTCTCCTCTGGATAAGTGCCAGTTAGCGAACATGGATGGCCAGATCACCTAGACCACCCTCCTCAGCCTCCTTCAGCATTCTCCTGTAGCATACCAACGTTTAAAAAGCCTCCTACTTTCTGTTTCAGTGGAGTTGAGCTCAGTTCTATTCTGAAGTCTCTCTCTCCTACTGCCATAGTCTGAATATTAATAAAACCTGTTTTGCTGATTTTTAACAAATGTCCGATACAGACCTTCCCTCTGACAGTTGGGAGGTCAGCTCCAAGTGCAGATTGCCCTGCAGCCGGTCCCAGCTGGTCCCAGCTCCCAGCTTGGTCCACGCTGGGTCTGGATTGAAGGGTCACCCTCTGGCAGGTTCTTTGGGTCTCACATTTGGTCTCCCTTTCTTGGGGGTACCTCTGAGGGCTAGTCAGTACCCCACTCCTCTCAACTCCTGCGGTGTCTGTGGTTTGAACCTCTCATGTAAACGCAGTTGTTTATGTTACCGCCCATTTAATGTCACTATCTTCTCATTTGGGCTTCCCTGGTGGCTCAGAGGTTAAAGCGTCTGCCTCCAGTGCGGGAGACCTGGGTTCGATCCCTGGGTCGGGAAGATCCCCTGGAGAAGGAAATGGCAATCCACTCCAGTATTCTTGCCTGGAGAATCCCACGGACTGAGAATCCTAGTAGGTTACAGTCCACAGGGTCGCAAAGAGTCGGACACGACTATTCAATTCTACAAACTTAATTGGGTATAAAGTTCGCTCCCAGCAATGTACATACATTATTTCATGTTATACCTAGGGATCAATCATTTTTATTACGAAAATGTCAAACATATATAAAAAGAGAATGGTATAATGGATCCCCATATACCCATCACCAGTATGATTATAAACACATGGCTTTTTTTTCCTTTTGTTATACCAATATCCCCTCACAGTTCCATCCTGTCCCAGATTACTTTAAACAAATCCTGGATATTATTTCTTCCTCAGATATTTCAGTATGGTATTGCTAAATTATAAACATGCATTTAAAAAAAAACCACATAACTTTTACAAATCTAAAAATACATAGCATCTAAAAAGTAAATACAATTCTTCAATAGCACCAAATATCCAGTTCCTCTTTCTTTAATTGTTTGATATATTTTTTACAGTTTCTTTGAAGAGTGGGCCACATAAAGTCCATTTCAATGGGTTGATATGTCAGTTTAATCTCTTTTAACTTATAGATCCCCCATCTCTCCTTTCTCCCCTGGTAATTTTTGCTTGCTGAAAAAATTAGATGGTTACCCCTGTAGTTTCCTACTGCCTGGATTTGCTGACTTCATCCCCATGGTGTCAGTTAACATGTTCATCTGACCTCTGTATTTCCCGTAGTTCTTTCTTGAGACTTAATCACTTGCAATTTCTTGTTTGTTTCTTTTTTTGGCAAGGCTACTTCATAGGTGGTGTTGCATGCTCCATCAGAAGGTACAAGTCTGCTGGTCTTTTTTTGTGAGATTAGTAGCTATTTGATAATTGTTATTGACTAGATATATTATTTGCAAACTGGTGATATTAAAATGCTGTTTTAAGAATTACTTTTATGATATACAAATAAAATTAATAATTACATTCTTATTTGTTTTTTAACTGTAATATTTCTACAAAATGATGCTTCCTCTCTCTTTCTCTTTTTTTTTTTTTAAAACTGTAACCATAATATATAATATACCTACAGTTCTTATAGGAAAGTCAGGAAAAGCGTCTGGCTCATGATCTATCATTTTCAAAAAACTGAGTTGGTTCCCCAGCAGACTCCAAGGTAGATTTTGGAGGGGAAGAGTACAATATTGAATGCATAGATTTAAACATTTTTATGTATTTCAATCTATTATAGTTAATATTATTGGTATTTAGCCATCTTTGATTAGTGGGAGTCTATTCAAATTGGCTATTAAGTCTTTTAATGTGACTCTAGTAGTTCTTTATAGTTTCCTTGATTTCTCAGACTCATTGCCCCCAAACCTGGATCCAGCCATTTCTCCAAGGAGCTTCTGTTCTTATAGTGAAAGATGGTGGTTAGAGTCCAAAACCAGAGGCTAAAAATGCTCAGTACCACAGGGTTGGCCATAGTTTCTAAGTCTTTTCCCTGATCAGAGTTAGGAAATGGATATATATTTATTTATGTTAACCTACAACCAACAACATGATTACTAAAATGACTTGAAATTCTTTTTGCAGTACTCTTCTGCATCCCCATTAGGGATTACTGTGATTTTAAAAGTCACTTGGAATAGTTCTTCTCTGTGTGATTATACCATAAATTTGAAACATGGTTGGATTCGTTTGTTTCTTTTTCTTTTTGATTTTTAGAGCTTTCTCTTTAAGATTTAATTTTGTTTTATGATTCTCTAAAATATTTGCATGGTCCCAAAGTCATCTCCACATAACAAGATAAATTAAAACAACTCTAGTGTCTATTTCCTTTCCCTCTACTTGCTTCCTATAAGTGATCGTTTAAAAACATGTTAAACAGATTTTTTTTTTCAATTATAAGGGAATATGTATGCATGTACTCATATCCCTTCCTCTTTCTTAGATAAGTGGTAAATAACACACATATTCTCTCCACCTTGCTTTTTAACCCAATAATATATCCTGGAGATTTTCCATAATCGTTTACAGAGTTATTTCTCATTTCTTTTGTGGATATGTACTTCATAGCTTATTCAGCTAGTCCCCTACTGATAGGTAGTTGGGTTGCTTCCAATTTTTTGCCATTATTCATAGAATTGAAATAAAGAGCCTTATGCATACTTCTTGTTCATGTTTTTGCCAGTGTATCATTGGAGAGAGTCTTAGAAGTGGGATTGCTGGATCAAATTCAATATACATAAATGCATATAAATTTGTATAGAAATTGCCAAATTCTTCTTCACAAGTAGTTGCAATATTTTCTATTCCCATCAGTATTAGAGGAACTTCCCTAGAGCTTCACCTTGGGTTCCCAGATAGCACAGCGGTAAAGAATCCATGACAATGTGGGAGAAGTAGAGATGTGGGTTCAATCCCTGGGATGGGAAGATTCCCCTGGAGTAGGAAATGGCAGCACCCTTCAGTATTGCCAGGAAAATCTCATGGGCAGAGGAGCCTGGCGGACTGTAGTCCACGGGGTCGCAAAGAGTCGGACGTGACTGAGCAACTGAGGACAGCTCAGCACAGAGCTTCACCAACAAAATACACTGACACCTTTGTGGAGCTTTGCCAATCTGATAGATATAAATGGTATCTCAGGTAGGTTTTCATTTTATTTTTTGTATTTTACTATTATGACTGAAATTGAGCATTCTTTTATGTGGTTAAAAAACATTTTAACTTTAGAGAGGAGAGTTCAAGATGGGGGAACACCTGTGCACCCGTGGCTGATTCATGTCCATGTATGGCAAAAACCATCAGAATATTGTAAAATAGTTATCCTCCAATTAAAAGAAATTAATTGATTGTAAGTTTTTTCTTTTAATTTTTTACATAAATGGTCTATTCATATCTCTAGCCCACTTAAAAATAAGAGAGTTGCTGACTTTTTTTAATCCTCAAATTTTAAATGTTGTCTATATAACGGAGATATTAACCCTTTATATCTGTCTCTTATACACATCTCAGGAGATGCAGGTTTACTTATTTTTTAGTTTGCATTTATTTTTCAGTTATGCTTATGTTGTTGTTTGAGAATGCAAAATTTAAAAATATTTTGGTAATCAAATTTATCAATATTTTAAAATATCAGTAAGTTTGCTTTTAGATTTTGAATTATATCAAGAAAAAATGTCCCCACAGCCAAGTTATAAAGAATTTAGCCTTGTATGGCTTCCTCTTTTACATTTAAATCTAGAATAAATTTGGAATTGATCCTAGAATATAGTGAGGAAAGGATACAATTTTATTATTTTCCTTATGACTATCTAGTTTCCTGAATACCACTCACTGAAAAGGCTTGGTTGCAAAGGTTGCCTTGATCAATACTAATTTCCATATGCAGTGGGGCTTACTTTTAAATTTTGTCTTATGTTTCAGTGGCCTTTCTATCCTTTATTTACTTTAATGATTGAGACTTTCTAGTATGTTTTTTTATCTGGAAGAGATTTCTCTTCTTTTTTAGATTTTCTTCTTGGCTCTTCTTGCCTTTTTCCTCTTACAAATGAAATTTATAAAGAACCCATCTAGCTCTAAAAAAACAACGTTACTATTTAAAAAATTAGAATTGCATTAAATTTATAAATCAATAGGGAAAACTGGCATCTTTATGCTTTCAAATCTTTATATTTCGGTGCATGGTATTTCTTTCCTTTTGGGTCTTTCAGGAGAGTTTTATGGTGGTCTCATATAGATTTTGGACATTTCTTGTTAAATTCATTTAAAGGCATTTCATTTTATTTTTTGCTATCATAAGTAAGATTTTTCTCTTTCATTGTATCTTTTTTGTTATTTATAGATACAATGGCATTGACTTTTAATTTTTTAAGTAATCTGGTACTTTACTAAAATTATGTTACTGTTTGCGTTAAAGTTTTCACATGGAACCTTTCGGGTACTCCAGAAAGACCAACATTTTCCTCTTGTATTCAAATTCTTGGTGCTTTCCAATTGTTTTCTGATCACATTGACTACTACCTCTGACCAGTGTTACACAGTAGTAGAGATAGTACTCATCCTTTTCTTTTTAATTTCTTCAGGAAGGCTACCAGTGTTTTCTTCTTAGAGACAATATATCATTGAAGAAAGTGTCCAAATATCCTCATTATCCAGGTGAGGAATCAAGATGTAGAGCGATCAAGGAAGAACTTGTCTTCAGGTCTGTGGGGCCTCAGTCTCCCCGGCTTAATTATCCCCAGTCTTTGCAGCACACCCCTATTTTTCATTATCTAGACTCCTCTGCCCGCTTCCTTAACATGGACCTGACGTTTTAACAGATCTTAAGAGATTTAAGAGTGACTAAACTTAGCGTGTGGGAAGGGCCTAGAGGCCCCAACTGACAGGACTGTCTCTCCCTTATTTTCTTCAGCAATTCTGCTCCCTCTCAGAGACTCTATGTAGCAAAAGAAGAGCCTCCAAGAAATCAAAAACAACTTTTCTTAGAAAGCAGCTTACTGACCACCTATATTACTCAATCAAGAACCTCAGGCCTCCTTCCCCTCTCCTCCTTCCATTCAAGGAATTTCTCCAATCTTACACATCACTCTCCCTCAGAGGAACTCTCAATGTATCTCTCTCTCTCTTTAGTTACATTTCTAATGATACTTCAATGTCCCTTATAGATCTACTAACAGAGTGACTACCTTACCGGCCTGCTCTCTCTTCAGAAATTGTATCTGTCGAGAAACAGACTGAGTGGTTTGTCTTGGGTAAATGTATTCAAGCTTTAACAGGTTCTAAACCTGCTCAGGTTCTTCCTCTCTCCGCCTTTCAGGGATACCAGGTTGTGAATCAACAGTGACCCTGTGGCCTTTCATTTATTCAGTGGGGGAGGGTTCTTCTCATATTTTTTTTTTTTTTAAACAAAACAAAACAAAACAAAAAACTGCTAGGATCACAAGTGCTGTGAGGAGAGAAACCTGGCCTGGATCTAGATTCCCTGTTTCTGGTAGTTTCCCCAAATAGGTAGATCCTCAGAGTATGGACTCTTTTTCTGCAAGGGACAGAAAGAGAGACTGTGAGAGTGGGGGAAATATTAAAATCAGGCCTATCTGAAATTTGAATCCTTTTGCCTCTCAATAGTTTTGACTTCTTGCCTCCAGCTGACAGCCTTTGCCCTTACACTGGAGGTGTAAGCCGCTGTTTTCCCCCATTTCGGTGGAGACTTAAGTGTCCACGGTCCCCTTTCCTCTGCCTGCAGCCTCTCCACGGCGCTGGCCTCTGCTCACCCCGGGTGCTCGACTCTGTGGATGCCCCACCTCTGGTCCTACTCCTCTTTCATGAGCAGCTCTGAGGCAGGGAAGCTGCCTAATTCCAAGCTTGCGGTTGGCCTATTGGAGGATGAAAGGGCCTGATGTTGCCGCCAGAACTTATTGTCAGCGTTATTCACTTGGCATGAGAAGTCAGAGCACTAAGCAGAGCCAGAGGGGGAAAGGACCACCTTCTGCCTGAGCTGGTGCCCGGGTCGTCCTTGACCTTTTGGCCGCCGTCTGGGAGTTCTTCCATCTGTTTCACTGCTGAGCAGAAGTAGCTGAGAGTTTCTATACTAACACAGCTGAGTCCCTGAGAGAGAGGTTTGGACATGAAAAAGAACTGCATATACATTTAACTCTAACTAGGACAGGCTTCATACTTTGTGACTCCCAGTGCAAAATGAAAGTGCAGAGCTTCTTGTGCTTTCCTGCTTTCAAAAAGCAGGAAAAGGGGTGCCTTGAAAGGTATTAGAATTTCCCTTTCTTTCTTTTTTTTCTCTTGACCTGTCATGTTCATTTTTGCTGTTTAATCTTGTAATCCTTTAAGTACAGGGGTAATCAAGGCACAGATGCAACCCTCACAGGCTTCCAGGGGGCCGTGCCCTGTGATTTGGGGGAGCTGTGAGGCCCGCTACTACGGGGTTACCCTTCCTGCCAGCTACTGGACTGATGTGCTAGGTCCTGGCCAGGAGTGGGGAAGTCCAGCCAGGCATCTCCCTTTCTACAGACTGGCCACCCTAACATGGAGGACAAGGGACCCCTAAGAGTACTGAACCTCAGTACTACTCTGTAGGCACCTGGATCGAGGTGGGTGAAAGGCTCACCTTTCTCCTGTCAGTTGCCTGTTGAATGCACCGTGGTGCTGCCTGTCTCAGATCTGCCCCCCTGAGATACCACCCTGACCCTCCCTGCCCCTGTGGCCAGGCCTTTGCTGGGGATAGGGCACGGAGGGGAGGTCAGGAGAGGCCTTGAGTTGCAAGGGGTCGCAGGACCTGGCTGTCCCAGAGAGACAGGGGAGCCGAGGCTCCAAGTCCCTGACACACGCTTCTCTGAGCCATTGGACTTCACTTACAAAACCCGAATTCAAAGAAACAGCTAGTGATAGTTTCAATATGGCAGCTACTGAGCCTTAAACCCCAACTTTGGGGCCTATTAGAGTTTGGGCTCCATAGTGCGGCAGTGGGCCTGCCCCCATGAAGCTGGCCCTGACTCCGACCCCAGTTCCTCCAAGGCTGATAAACTTACACAGTGAAGCGGGAGGGAGACGATCTCCCCAGGCTGCTTATTGGACTGCTGTGCTGTGAACTCCTGAGCCCCCGTCCTGGGTCACGTTCCATGCTGGGGCTTTGTCCACAGGGACGGCACTCTCTTTCCCCCTCTCACCCTCTTCCTTGTTCTTCTGAAAGTACACCTGTGTCTCCTCGAGATTGGTTGTGAAAACTCTTGGTGGAGGTGGAGAGGCTGTGGGAGGCTCCAGAGCAGAGGGGCCTCTTCCTAGGAAAGCTCTGGGAGCTCTCCATTAACACTATCCTCTCTCAATCTTTTTTCTTTTTTCCTTCTCAAACAGCTACAGAAGTGTTGGACAGGAAATCATGCTTGGTACTTGCTCTGAACTTCTCCACTGCTCCTATAGCTGAGTCTGAGAAAGTTTCACTGAAATGGACTTCCCAGCCCAACCTACTCGTGGGTGACAGGGGTCCATGTTGGGTTCTGTTGGGGGCCCAGGCTAGGGAGAAGGGGACATTTTTCTCTAGGTGTCCCACCACCATTCAGCCCCTTTAGGGCTCAGTAACTGAGAGCTTGACCCCAGGCCTCCAGCACAATGTGGGTCCTGAGGAGCCAAAGGTTAGGGAGGGCTTCACAGCGGAGGTGCCACTGAAATAGACTTGAAGGATGAGGAGGAGGTGCAAAGAGGGGAGGAAGTGGCTGCAGGTGGAGGAGAGTGGGCTGCCGAGGGGAGAGGGTACGGGAGCGTTGTGAGGTGTCGGGAATGCTGGGGACAGGTGTTTGGAGAGACAGGCAGGAAGCCCCAGGCCAAGAAATTCAAGTGAGGGCAGAGGAGCCCAGGAGCACTCGGCATGCGTGGCCGCCTCTGAGCCCCCATGAGGAGAAGGCGGCACATTCTGGAACAAATGGGCTGTGGAGGTGCAGGGGGCTGATCTCTAGGCCGAAAGGGGGAGAGTGCCTGGGGGACGGGCCCCTCCTGAGCCCTATGGGGACTGGCGAGTGGGAGTCGAGGGCTCCATGACCTGCACCCAGGGAGGCGGGGGGCCCCACTCCCTGAGGGAAAGGCATCACTTCTCAGTGCCCGGAAGCTGGGCCTGCTGTTTGGGGATAGATAGGGCTTAGGAGGGAGCTATCTCCCGCGGCCCTTGGTGATGAGGACACTGCTCGGGGATTGGGGAGTAAGGGGTCCTTTTAAGGCCCTGAGGTGGGCCGTGGTCCCAGTAGCAACCCCAGGGCCCATGGCCCAGCTCCCAGGGTGCGGGTCCTCTTTGAGGACACCACGCTGCAGGCACACAGCCCTTCATAGTCCATGCAGCCCCTTTCACATCTTATTTCAGTTCATGCTCATAGTGGCCCCTTTCCACCAGTGAGGTGTTCATCCATCTCAAAGACAGGGAAAGGGAGGTGTGGGGTGGATGTGCCCCTCACATGGACCAACCATATTTGAAGGGAACAGGTCCCTCTCAGTGTTGACCATCGATCGTGTATGCGGCTCTGCAGTGCCAGGACTGAAACTGTCTTTCTAGGCTGTTAGCTGCTGATTTTACCAAGTACATGACATTCGGTTAACCTCCTAACAGCCCCACACAGCAGATATAGTGACGCCCAAATTGCAAATGAGGAAACAAGCTCAGAGAAGTTACATAACTGACTCAAAGCCATCCAGCTGGAAGGTAGCAGGGCCAACATCCAAATCCAGGTTCGCCTGACCTTTCCATGTGCCTACGTGAGCCTAGTATGTGAGGGCCTAGACACGCAAACGATACAGGACAACATGGCAGCCGCCGCAGTGGATGTGTGTGCAGGCTGTCACGAGGCCACAGAGGGTCAGCCAGGCCGAGGGCACGTGGTGTATTCGTGGCCTCCCAGGTGGGTGGTGTGGCTGGGACAGAGGTGACTTTGGGAGGGCCCTGTGGACTGAGCTCAGGGTTGTGGATTAGTCCTGTCGGTGAGGAGAAGCCCAGAGGGTTCGGGCAGGGTCATAACGCAGAATTTGCATTATGGATTACATGTGTCCAAAAGATCACTCTGGTGACGGGGTGGAGAATACCAGGTGGAGAGAAGGTGTTAGTAAAGGTGAAGGGGGAAGCCTGGAGGCGGATAGCCCACATGGGTCAGTTTTGCAACACCAACAGAGGAAAAACTGTGTCTTTCTCAGATATGTAGGATTTTCTTTTTTTTTTTTTTGGATGAAACAGAGCTAGATATGGCTGGAGGACTGGGCCATGTGAGACAGAAATAATTCCATTTTACAGGTTGTTCTAACTTAATCTTCAAGTCCATGTTTCATAAAAGAGGAAAAAGGGAACTCTGTATTCATAGCTAGAATCTCAAGTCACTTAAAATGAAAATGGCCCCTGTTTGGGGGCTGACTGTCTTGGTGTCCAGCCCACAGCTCTGTACCTGTATCACTCTCAATATGCACTTTTCCGATCTGTAGTCTACCTATGGGCAGGACTTACGCAACTTATTTATCTATGGACTTGCTGGAATACCCATGGCACTATTATACCCATTTTTCAGATAAGGAAACTGAAGCGCAAAGAAGTTGGGCAAGCTGCTGAAGCCTCTGAAGCCAGATTAAGTCAGTCTCTGTTGACTATGGACTAAGTTTTGTCACTGTACTTTTTGATAGGAATTGGGACATTTGACTTATGAAAAGTCTGTGTGGCAGCTGAGTGCAAGAAATTATCTGGCAGGAGCTGAAATATTGGAATGTTCCAATAAAGAAATATTGGAATAGGGGCATTCTGGTGGCTTGTAGGACACAAATATTTGGAATTATTACTGTTGGAGAGAACACTGGAGGAATGGCTGGTTGAGATTTGCCAGCTTCAAGGCCCCAGGCTGCTCTGAGATGGCTCTCCTCCCAACACAGATGGATGTGAGCAGAACAGCAGCTCTGAGGATGAGCCAGGAGGACAGTGTTGGGTGTCATGTGTACTGTGCTGTCTGCCAGGCACCAGCTGGTGGTGGGGAAGCCTCCTGGGGGTGAAGTGGGAGGCAAGAGGGGCAAATGGGGAGCCCCTGAGTGTGTCTGCCCAGCATCACCCAGTCACACACGAAAGAAGGTCTGTGACGTCCCCCTGGGGGCTGTGTACTGAGCCCCATGGTGCAAGGGGTCTAAGCTGGCAGTTCCTGGCTGGGCTAGAGGCTGATTTAGCTCAGAGGGATGCCAAGGCCAGCATTTGTGGGAGGAAGGGAACAGAGAAGCCAGCCACCCACAAAGAGACAGATGAAATGTGCAAAGCTGGCTGCAGGCCCAGTGTCAGAACCACAGGCTGCAAGCAGATGTGACTGATGATCTCAGCGTCCTGTAGAACCACCCTAGACAGCAGGTCCTGCCAAGCAAGGAGAAAACCTCTGTGCCCTGCCCTGGTCAATAAGGTAGCCACTGGCCTCTTGTGGCTGTTTAAATTTAAAGGAATGAAAATGAAATAAAAGAAAAATGTCAGTTCCTCAGTCTCATTAGCCACACATCAAGTGCTCAATAGCCAGAGATAACTAGATGGTATGGATACAGTACATTTCCATCATTGCAGAACTTCTATCCAAATGTAAATTATCTCAGTAATAATTTTAGTATTGATTATATGTTGAAATAGCATTTAAAATATAATCAGTTAAATAAAATACACTAATATGAGCCTCACATGTTTCTTTTTACTTTTATTACTGTGGGTAGTAAATTTGTCAATTACCTGCATGGCTCAGATTTCTACAGGACAGCCCTGAATTGATGCAAGTAGGAACACACCTCCATTTAGCCATCGTCTTTAATGCCATAGCCATTTGGTGGTGATGATGGCTTGATGATGGCTGTAAAAACCATTCCGCTTGATGATGGCTGTAAAAACCATTCCGCTTGATGATGGCTGTAAAAACCCTTTCTTAACACAAAGTTACAGAGTCAGCCTAGGCTGAGGGGAGAAATGCAAGCTTTGGAGCTGGAACAATTTAGGTTCAAATCTCAGCTGTTTCCCCATCGGCTGTGTGATTTGGGGCACATAACTTCTTTGTGCCTCAGTTTTCTCATCTGAAAATGCAACCAGTGAACGATCCTCTGCACAGTACTGCTTTGAATCCTAAGGAGACAGTGTCTGCAGAGGTCTGGCATGGGCCAGGCCCTGAGGGCACCTTAATGAATGGTGCCCCCTTTTATTCTTTTTATCACTGTCATTAATGTTTTTAGCATGGAGGTGTAAGGGGTTATGGTCAATCTCTCTGGTCTCAGGCCACTCACTTCCCTGCCCCCTACCCCCCACCCCGCCTCAGCACCCTTGCTCTCTTTAATGACCCCCAGAGATGGGGCAGCAGGCAGCCAGTCAGCATCCTCTCTCAGGCACTCACCTGCTGGCAGCTGCTGGCCCAGGAGGCCCGGAGGGCACCCCAGTTCTCTGAGCGCGTGGCTTTGCTTTCCAGGTGCATGCGCAGCTGTGCCTCCAGCTCCTGGCTGACTTTCTCCAGGGCATGTACCTTGGCCATGTATTCCACCAGGCAACCCCCCAGGTCCTCGACGGCCCCGAGGTCCCTCTCCAGGCTGGGAGCGGGTGCCGTGGCCAGGCCCGAGCTCCGCAGGCCCTGCAGGAAGACGCTGCTGATGCCCAGGGCCCTGCGGGTCACGCGGGCACCCAGGCCACCTGTAGACCCACTGGGTGTCATCCCTACATAGACCCTGGGTGTTCGGACAAGACCACCCACGGCAATGGTCCTGGAAGCCGGGAGGCTGTCCAGGGAGGAGGGTGACTGAGCTGCCCGGAAAGACGCCTTGTGCCTCTGCAGAGGCATGCTGGAGCTGGCCCCTGCGGGCGCTTCCACCACCACTCGCCTGGTGCTCATCTCCCCTTCTGCCTCTGCTGTGCCTGGGGGACTTACAGAGCACAGTGGTTTTTGGTTTCCAGCCCCAGCGTCCCCGTGACTGGGCCTCTCTGGAAGCTTCCCTGTGCCAGGCCTGCTTTGTCTGCTGTTTTCCATGAGCTTCCACCATTCACCAAGCTGAAAGGGCAGTGGCCCGCCCAGGGCTGTGTGCAGAGAGGCGCTCAGGCATTCTCAGCAGGATCATGCGCCTGACCTCCTAGATTTTTCTGCGGGTGGTGGGGAGGTTGGATCTGGGTAGGCTGTGGGGGTGGCTCATCTGGGCCTGTGTATTTCACTACCGAGGAGGGCAAGGCCAGCACCCAGCAGTCCCATTTCACAGATGAGAAAACTGAAGCTCAGGGCCATTAGATCAGAAGTAGAGAGAGTGGCTGAGCCAGGACTGATTCCAGGTGCTTCAGGGCTAACGTCAGTGCTCTCCAGCTTTACCTGTGCTGTGTGTGTGACTGTGGGCATGTGCCCGTAGATGACTGTGAACCAGCCTTGGTGGGAGGCAGCCCCAGGGACTCAAAAGAAACAAACTAAGCCTGTTGCTTCTTTCAGGCTCCCTCAGACCCAGCAGCAGATCAGGTCCCTGCCTGGTGCCTTTCTGCCCCCGAGCATGGTGTTCGTCAGTTGCTTGACCTTGACCATATTGCTTCCCTTCTCTGCACCTTATTTTCCGTGCACTGGCCTGGGCTCTAACTCGCTGATGCACTAGAAAGGGACTGTGGGCAAATTCAGTTCTCGTACAGGTTGGCCATACATATTCTGGATGTTCCCTGCACCTTGCCTTCCCCATCTGCCAGAAAGCTAGTAAATATAAAAATAGGTTTTCTGGTTAAAAGTCTTAAAGGGTGCTCCAAGCTAGTATTGGATGACACCCTCTGGGCTTTAACTTGTGCCCTCAGTATCCAGAAAGGCTCTTGCAGTCCCCAGTGTAACAAAATAGACCTAAAATCCACTGCATTTAAATTTAACCCTAAAGAAAAGAAGTAACCAAAACCCAGATCCTGCAATGCGGGGATGCACCTCGAGGAGAGAAGTGGAAGTGGTGAGCTGAATGCAGCCAGTGCTGCGCACATTCCCATGCTTACTACACTGAGTTCTCAATTTGACCTCAGGAAGCAGGATCAAGGTTGACATGCACTGCCGTTAGGGCTGTGCACTGCACAACTCCAGGAGTATCATCACACGGCCTATGATCACCTGTTCTCCCTTGTGTGATGAGAGTCCTGAGAGCTGTGTGACTTACCTGAAGTCTCCTGTCCAGGAAGTGGAGGAGCTGGGATGAGAAGTCTTCTTCTGACTCCAAGTCCAGTGACTCATCTAGAATCCCCCCGTCTCTTAACACCCAGAAAACAGGGTACCTGCCCAAGGTCACACACGCAGAGTTAAAAAAGCTGGTCACTTACTGGAACATTCTATGTGCTCTTTCCTTTTTTCCCCCCTTCTACTTTTTCTATTTGAAATGACATGGAAAGTACTTTATGAATATCAATGTTGAATATATGATTATCAGGTTAAGTAATCAATCAGCTCAAGTAAAGGCTGGCAGTGCCCCTTGTTTGTTTAGACGAGGCTTTCTTGCTGTGAACAGAAAGCACCCTTTCTTGGTGTACCTGAAGGCCCATGGCTCCCAATAGTCTGCCTTATAATGGCATCCTCCTAAAACAGGTGATGCTAATGGGCCCCAGGAGCTGCAGGAATTCCAGGATGGATCATTCAAGAATGAACGGAAAGCTCAAGCCACAAAAATAGTTTGCAATGGTGCCACGTTTAGGCACTGTTACTCTAAGAAATGGTGACACTCTGTGGTCAGGTTAACTTCATATTTCTCTGACTGAAGATATTTACAATACGGTCCAGAGTCCAGGGAGGGGCGGATGAGGAGGATGTATCTTGACACCAATATCTCCAAAGACCCACAGACAAATGCCTTTTGGGGGAGAAATCCCAAGCATGTCCTAAAGAATTTGTTTTATCAAATGATAAATGGCTATTAGCTCATCACACTGATAAAAATCCAACTTACTGTTAAAATAGATACAGATGGATACATGGTGTTGGTACTTAAGGAAGACTTAAAAGTTATCTAAAAATGAAAAAAATGCAAAATGTATTAGCAACTTAATCCTCTGGCTAATAAAATAAGTTTATTTATATATACATGATAGCTGAATTCTGTGTATAAGGAAAAATAAGTCATACATCCCACATATGTATATATAACATATGTATCTCTGATTACATATATTATATATAAATTCTACTTTACAAACAGATTTCTTTCTCTATATACACACACATTGATATTTTAAATGCAATCACTGACAGAAATATTATAAGTTTGAAGGACCAGACAGCAATGCACTGGGAAATGAGTCTCAGAGCAACATGTAACCTGCTTCCTTGTGGGTTGAAGAGTCTTTGAAGAGAGACAATCACCAAACTCATGTTAAGTACATTCATACAACATTGAGAACACACAAGTTTAAAGGCCATTTTTTAAAAGGGAAAATGTAGGAAAGGAAAAAGTTATGATAAAAAGACCACAGCAATAACACAAACATATGACTCAACATTCAAGTTCAGGTCCCAATCTGACTATAAGAACATCTATAATCAAAATATACTATCAAACTATCTTTCATTTAGAGAAAGGAAGTGTCAAAGCAGTTATCTTCTCTATCAGCCACTATATATTAGGGGGGAAAATGGATAAGCAGCCATCTCTGGAAGCCCTTCTCCTGTCTCCGGGGGTCTGAGCCTTGGTTTGCGGACCCCGGGGTGGGGGTGGGGCAGCGGGCGACCACCGACGGAGAGACCAGGGAGAGGTGAAGACCCCTGGTGGCCCCCAGGCAGGTCCGCAGCGGCCAGCACAGATACAGTGATGTCTTCTGAGAGATCCGCTTTGGCAATCTTATTTTAAGATCCTGGGAGGAAGGTTTAGAAAACTACAGCTCCACTGTAGTTCTGGAGCTCCAACTCCAAGGCTTCTTGCACAAACACGTTCCTCAGCGGTGTGATGTGATGGTTTTTTGAGAAAACAAAGGTGAACCCCCAAACATTGGATCCTTGAGGAAAGGCAAGCATTTCAAAGCTCCGGGGCTGGGATCCACATCCAGACCGTCTCCAGAGAAAGGCACCGTGTCTAATGCATTTGCGGGTGGTGGGAGAATGTGGGGAGACACTTGAAGGGGAGCCTCCTGCTGGCGCAGGGGAAAGTAGTCCTGATATTAGCACAGTGGGGCTCCCTGAGGGGGCTGTCAGGGGCGTGGCCCGAGGAGGTCCTCATCCGCCTCCACACTCCGGCCTTTGTCCACACCCCGGATGCAATTACCCTCGACAGCCAGCGGTGCCGTCACAGGGCTCAGGGGATCCCTCTTCCTTGTCCGCCAGCGTCCTTCTAGGTGCCCAGTTCCCGTCACTGAGGTGCAAATGAGGGGACAGAAATGGGGTCCTTCACATTGAATCAAGAGGAACTAGAGCTGTAAGAAGCCTCAGAGGCCGTGCACTTGGCCATTTCAATATCCACTTGTACAGGTCAGTCTCTTCTCTCACCTGCCTGGGGCTGCTGGGACCCCCACGTACAAGGACAGTTATTAAGAGAAGCAATCAATGCAACTGCTTTGCTTAGAAATACCTTTATTTTATAAAGGCCGTGGATTGTTCCGCCAAGATTTTTTTTTTTTTAAACCACACTTATAAAAAAGATGTTGACAATTCTTAGGAAAAAAAAGCTGCTGAAAATGTTCTCATCAAGTCAGGGTTACACAAAGATTATATTTATAATATATATTTGTATATTGATAAGTTAGAGATGAAAGGTAGGGACCGGTAAAGCAAGGGCTGCTGCTTAGTTAGATCTCCGACACTTGATCATTTCCCACAAACAGTGTTTCTTGGCAGAAGGGGTTAACGAGGACCATCCCGGTGTCTCTGTAGTCGCCATTGGCCGGGGAGCGGGGCTCTGACAGCTGGTCCTGGACGACAGAGGGAGGAGACAGGGTGAGTTGGGGAGGGCTCATCAGGTGGCCATTCGTACATACCCACCGGAACATTTACTTCCACTTGGGAGTGCTTGGTAAACATGAAAAAAGTTATTGAAATATAGATGACATACAAAGTTACATGAATTTCCAGCATACTACATGCTGGAAGGGATTGGGGGCACGAGGAAAAGGGAACGACAGAGGATGAGATGGCTGGATGGCATCACCGACTCGATGGACGTGAGTTTGAGTGAATTCCGGGAGTCGGTGATGGACAGGAAGGCCTGGCGAGCTGCGATTCATGGGGTTGCAAAGAGTTGGACTGAGTGACTGAACTGAACTGAAATGACATAGTGATTTGACATTTACACATATTAATAAATGGTCACCATGATAAGCCTAATAACCATGTGCCCTCAAAGTTATTACAGTATTATCGACTATATCCCTTATGCTGTACCATTACATCCGTGAGGCTTATTTATTATATAACTGGAGGTTTGTACCTCTTAATCCCCTTTATCTATCTTACCCTTCATCTTAACCACTTATCATCCTCACTGCTCATGCTGGCGTTCAGAGATCTGTCTGCTCTTTTTTCAGATATTCATAGCAGCTTCCAAAGAAGGGTTCTGCTTCCTGAATCATCTCCACTCTAGGCTGCAAGAGGTAGCATTGCTGTCCACGCGTGTACAGCTGTCCATGGTGTACAGCTCGCTGCCCTAGTGGGCAAAACCTGGTCCCCTTGGGCCCCAGATTCTCCTTCCACCTTTTTCCCACAGACCTCCAGGAGGCCTCACCACTTTTCTTTCCTGAACACACCCAGTGCTTGCTCTCCTCTTTCTTCTCCTGAGACCCACCTGCCAGAACCTGCAGAGCTCATTCCACCCTCCAGAGTCCTCCCAGAGCCTGGTCAGAATTCTAAGCCTGTTTCTTATAGCACTGGATGTGCTGAGCTGGATGGATCTGAATTTCTGTGTGACTGCACAATAGGTGAGTGAAAAATTTAGTCCATCTACACAGCCCCAGGAGGGGGAAAGCCTAGAAACAGACAACCTGCTCAGGTCATCTGAACGACTTCGGCCTCAGCCATGGAGGCAGATGGGGGCTATGCAATAGCAGTTCTCAGACTCCAGCCCAGGTGTTGACATAGAGAAAAAAAGCCACAGTTTGTTCCAGTTCCACACAATGGAAGTCTCAGAGCCTGCAGGCTATTGTAGGCAAAGACTCAGTGGCAGGCTTGGGTGTAACTGGTTTAGGCCAGACCAGCTTAGAAATGGCTTCAATTTAAGATGTCATAATTAATACTCTGAAATTTATATTTAAACAAAATGTGCAGACTTTTTTGATTATGTTTTCATTGCACTATACTCCCCCCAAAATGAATAAAAAGCATGCAATTTTTGACAAGTATATATTATTTATGGGTAATAAGGAGAGAAAGGAAGAAAGGCTATTTGTTTTAAAGTGTCTTCAGAAGACAAGAATGTCCTTCTCTTATCTTAGGGGTGGACGTGGGGCCAGCTGTCTAAGAGAGGAGGCCAGGGCGGTGTGTCAGCGAGGGAACAGAAATCCTCTTTCTCCACTGGGCTTTGGGGTTAAGCTGATGGGGAGTTTGGAGCCTGAGATGTGCTGCGGTTTTACAGTCCTCACAAGAGTTTCAGGGCAAACCACGTGGGGGAAGTTATTCTGTGTAAAAAAAAGAGAAAGTTATGTAGAAAATAACTAAGGCAGGAAGGAAAAAAAAAAGGGAGGGGAGGGAAAAGAGGAGAAAGCATGAAAAAGTTTCCAAACGCTTCTGGGCACCACAATTCTGCCCACACAATTCTGTTTTGCTGTTTTCATCAGCCCAGCAGGGGAGCAGGGTGCCAGGGAAACTTGCTTAGGCGAAGCACTTGGCAGCCTCCAAAGCTGGCAGCCTGGCAGTGAGCTCATGGCCCTATGACTGCGGTGGCTGTGTGGGTGGGCAGGGCCTCTGTGCCCAGGGGGCAGGGGACAACTGCTGTTACTGGGAATACTGCAGGACGAGGGGAGCAGGCCGACTGGGAGAGGGTGAGAAACCCACTCTGAAGCCAGCCAAGCTCGGCGCTGCTGCCGCCCCCTGACCCTGGTCTAGCAGGGTCTCTGGCCTGTGTCCCACGGTGTCCTGGGGCTTGGGTGCTGTCCACCAGCACTGTCCTCTGGCTTTTGGTTTTCATTTACCAATCTGTAAGCAGCTTAGGGTCCAGGGGAACAGAGCCCACACTCAAAAGTGGGCCAGCCCTTGGGCCAAGTTACCTGTTTTTTTTTTTTTTTTACTCACTGTGACAGTTTTCAGGAACAGCCCTGCCACCAAATTGTACCCTGGCCACGCTAAAGATCAATGCCATTGTAAGGCCTGTCCCTCTGTTTGTCCTTCAGCTATTTTTTTTTTTTTTTACTGAGTGTGCACTGTGTGTCAGGCTTTGGGGTGGATGATGGGTAGATTGTGAGCAAAGTTCACTCATGTGATGACCATTTACTGATTACCTACCACATGCTCGAGCCGGGCACAAGGTGTGAGGAAGCCTCCTGCCCTGGGGCAGCATGTGTTTTAGTAGGTGAGATATAACTCAGCAGTCAAGAGAGAGAGAAGGGCACAATGCCAGGGGCAGAGAAGTTCTGAAGAAAAACAAAGCAGGTGGGGACAGAGCACAGGGTCGGGGGAAGGTGGGGTTCTAACCTGTGTCGAGCAGTCAGGGGAGGCCTCTCTGAGGAGGTGGCGCTGCAGCAGAGGCTTGGAGGAAGTGAGATGGAGGCAGCGGGGGGAAGAGCGTTTCAGACAGGTGCCAGGACGAGCTTACTCTAGGGACTGAGAGCTGTACTCCTGGGGGGCCTGGCAGAGTCGGGAGGAGGTAGGCGGGGCCAGCCTGAGAAAAAGCCCGCTAGGAGGAATCTGGACTTTGTCCAGAGTGTGAGGAGGAGCCCTGTGAGGCTTGGAAGTCGTGACTGACATGAGGTCCTCCCTTGAAAAGCTGGTCTGGCTGCTGTGTGGAGGGCAGGCTGCAAGCGGGGACTGGGGCAGACAGCGGCTGGGAGAGCTGTGTGCAGAGCGGTGGCAACAATCCCGGGTTCGGGGGATGATGGCAGCCTGGGCGGTGTCGTTGGGGTGGGGGGTGGTCACAGTGCTGGTAGTGAGACCTGCTCATGTGGAGGAAAAGCCAACGGACTGGGGGCTGTTGACGGATGGGATGCGGGGTGTGTCAGAGGAGAAGGTGGCCAGCAGCGCCATCTGATGAGAAACACCACGCGGAGAGGCCAGTCTCGGGCTGTTCACTCTGAGATGCCCGTTAAATGTGTGCATCGGTAGCTGGGCACGTGGGTCTGGAGCTCAGGGGAGATGGCCAGGCTAGAGCAGAGCTTGATAGTCATGGTGAGAAATGGGACTTAGAGCAACGGAACTTTCTCACAGAGAAGAGAAGCGGTGGGAGCAGTGAGCCTGGGCCCTCCTGTGACCGGAGCGGGGAAAGGACAGGGCGCCATGATGGAGACTCAGGAGGAGCTGCTGGGGGTGGGAGGGAACAGGATGGGGCTGGGATGCCAGTGAAGAAATGGTTCAAGGAGGAGGTGACTGAAGGTGCCAATACTGCTGGTAGGCGGAGTAAAATCAGTGCCTTAGAACTGCCCCTCGGGGTTAGCAGTGTGGGGGCAACTGGCTATTCTAGTCGGGGAGAGAGATTCAAAACTGTCATGTCAGACCTGTGGCTGTGTAATTACAACCCTGGTACGTGCCACAGTGGAAAAGCACAGGAGCTGAGACCTGATGATAGGAGAGGGCGCCCAGCTCGGCAGTCAGGGGAGGCTTCTCTGAGGAAGTGATGGTTGGACTGCACCCTGAGTGGTGAGTAGGAGTCACTGAGTGGACAGTGAGGGGGGTGCCCAGGAGGGACAGGCGACACGCTAGGAGACACACCAGGAGAGGGAAGGGCTTATGCACAGCCCTGCAGTGCGAAATAACTTGGTGCCGTAATGAAATGAAAAGAAATCCAAAGTCATCTGAGCTTCGCAGATGAGGGAGAGGGCGTGACATGAGGCTGGAGGGTTGGGTGGGGACAGGTTCACCTCACAGGCCCTGAAAAGACTTTGAACTTCGACTTACCAGCAATGGGAACCTATGGAAGAGTTTTGAGCACAGGTGTGATGCGATCACAGTTCAGTTCAGTTCAGTCGCTCAGTCACAGGCATGTCTATAAAAGCTCATCTGGATGCTGGGGGGATGGGTCTGCAGGAGGGGAGGGGACTTCCACCAGAAGCACGCTCAGCCCCACCTCCACCTTTACTTAGCTGACCACCACCCTTCTCCCGGGCCATCTGAACTGCATCCCTTACTTATTTCTCATCTGTCTTTCTGTCCTCTCTCCATTCAGCCATCCACTAAACCATCCTTCCTTTCCTTCTTATCCATTCACTGAGGATGACCATCAGCACAATCTTTCTACAACTAGGTCACAAAAGCTTAACTTTCATTGACTCTCTGCTGTCCAAGACTAATGCACAAACTCCATCCAACTTCATTCGAGGCCGTGCCTAATCCATCTACCTCTCCTGGGGCACCCTGGCCCCTGCCCCACCCTTCTGTGAGAGTGGAAGGAGCAGTGGTCTCTGTAGTCAGAACATGGGGTTCAAAGCCCAGCTCCCTCACTGGCTGGGCTGGGGTTTCCTGCACTCATTCACCCTGCCAGCACTTGCTCTGGGAGGCTCTCCTCCGCGGGTTTCACAGCCCTCTAACTCTCCCCATTTCCCCCTCGTATGCTACCCTCCCCATATTATCTGAATGATGCCAAGGTCCAGTACCTTAACCACATCTCGGAGCCTGGACCCCTTCCGAGCAAGCTCCCAACTTCACAGTCCGCCGAACGCCTGCCACCAAACTGTCCTCAATGAACAGTTGTTGGCCTGTTCCCAGAAACCCAAAGTCCCAAGAAACGTGCCTCGCCAAGCAGATGCCCATTTGGCAGGGCTGGGGCGGGGCCCCGCAGCTCAGGACCCTACAGGTTCCTGCCGCCAGAAGGAGGCTGGAGAGGCGAGCAGGTGCTCCTCCCAGTGGCAGTCCTCCCAGGGGCAGCCCTTGGTTTGGGGCTCATTACCTCAGAGGTTTCCAGGGACTGGATCTCCCTGGGAAGCTCCACGGCATGCTTGCTGAAGTAGTCCATGGTGATGGCGTTGTTCCAGTAGCTCAGACTGTTCTCGGGGTTGGCCGGCTTTTTCTTCCTCCGCAGGCAGCACACCGTCAGCAGGACCGCTGCAGAGAGAGTCCCCGTTAGAGAGAGGGAGGGGCGGCGAGCGGGGCCAGCATCGCGGAGGGAGGGAGGCCAGCCTCCAGGGGGGACCGTGAAAGCCACACATCCAGCCACTTGCCCCGCTCATTGATTCGCTTGTTCATTAGCTCAACAAATATCTACAAACATGGAGCGCCTGCTTTGTGCCAGGTGCTGGGGACGGGGGAGAGAAGAAAAAGACAGGCCCGCCCTGCTCTCCTAAGCTTTCCTCCTTGCTTGTGTATGGAGGGTTCACGGGGGTTAGACAGTATAGGAAGATAACTGTTCAGAGAAAAGGAAACACGGGGAAGTGAGGGAGACAGCCGAGGGGAGCTGCGGGAGGGGTTCCCTCGTGAAAAGCCTCCCTGAGCAGTGACCTTATGGCTGAGACTGGCACGTGGGGAAGAGGCTGGCCATGGGTGGAACGGGCAGTGTGTCCCAGTGGAGGGAACAGCACGTTCAAGGGTCCTGAGGTGCGGACAAGCTGCATGTATGTGAGGAAATAGCAGCATGGCTGGAGTGCGGTTGGTGTGGGAGAGAGTGAGGTGGGAGGTGAGGCCCAGGGGGGCAGGAGGTTTGGATGGAATTTCAGATACCTGTTCATGTTGCAGTGACAGGGAGTTTGCTCCAAGTAAAGGCCTTGCGCTCTCACTGGGTGGGGGGGCTCTCCAGAGCTCAGCTGCAGGAAATGGCATGTATGTGCCAAGCTGCACCTCAGGACTGAGGAGGAGTGTTCCCAAAGTGCGAGTGTGGCATAGAGACGAGCAGAGCCCAGGGAACCTTACAAATGAGCCTTGACTTCCACAGAGGGCAGAAGCTCAGAGCAAAATCTCTAGGCAGAGGTCTTGGGCCCTGATAAAACTGTTGCTCCGGTCTCATTACCACCAGCATCAAAAACAAATAGCTGCTAACAGTCCTATAGCATGTATGTAGGGCTCCAGGACTCTAGAAATAGGAATTCATTTAATCCTCCATGTAACTCCATGAGGTCAGTACTATGAGGGTCACTATTTTACAGGCAGGAAAATGGAGACTTAAAGAGGTGAAGTGACTTGCCCAAGAGCAAATCCAGATGGCTCCAAAGGCCATGCTCTCAGCCATCCGAGGTTCTGCCTCACAAAGACAAGCCAAATGCTGACATGGAAACCTCGCTGCACAGAAAGGTCTGATCCCGCCTCCACACAGCTCGACGTGCCACCCTGTTTGTTCAGTCTCGGACCCTCGGGGGCACGGGAGGAAGGAGCATGTTTGGAGGCTGCTGCTGAGCCACGTGTGAACAGAGTGGCCTGGACATGCTGACAGGGAAGGCTTCCAAGGTCAGAGAGGTGAGGTGGCCTGTCCTGGGTCTTACAGGGGAGCAGGGATGCAATGCCCTAGGGAGACAGGAGCCGTCTTGGGGAGAAGCCAGACAATGAAGACTGGGCACCTCCTGCCCAGGCTAGCCATCCCCAGAGCCCATGGGGTGGCTGAAACTCTGGATCAGGAGTAGGCATGGTTGCACTCAACATCCTGGTGGTGCCCATCATCTGTGCTGGGGGGTGGAGGGCAGGCTGAGCTGTCCATAGAGGCTGGTACTGTGGTGGCAGTGGCCACCAGGGGGCAGTGGAGGCCCATCTCGGCCCACAGCGGCCAGCAGGCTTGGTGGTTTCGGGGGCCTGTGCCTGCCAGGGTGTGGGGGAACTGCAAAAGTTGGCACCCACACAGGCTGAGACCTCAGGGCCCAGAGCCCAGAGCCTTGCAGGCTGACTGAGGAATTCTGTAGCTCTTTCCTGCTGCTGGCCTTGCTGGCATGTCTATCTGAAAAGGCTTCCAGGCAAGATCAAGAGATTGGGCAAGTTTCCATTTCATCCAATCTGCTTTGATCAAAAAGACTTCTACTTTTCTTACCATTCTTCCAGGTCCTCTCAAAAAAGTTTTAAAAATAGAAAGCCAGTTTCTGAATACTTGAGCTCAAAGACATTTTAGACTGGCTGGTAGAGATTCTTTCAAGCTTTGTGGTTTTCCTCCCTTCCTTCCAAAGAGCCCTTTCTTCAACTGGTTGAAGGAAGAAGGGGTGAGGAGGTAGGCTGCAGAGTCAGCCTGAAAACCTGCTAATTTAGGGCACACCTGCCTGTTTTATAGAGGAGAAGACTCTGATGTGGAACCCAGCTTGCCACAGGTCACAGCAAGTGGCAAGGCTGGGGCAAGGCCCTGGTCCCTTCTCTTTTCTGGAATTTTTATTCTTCATTGTCATTACTACTTTTCACCCTACTCTGGGGCTGGAATGGTGAAGCAGCCTAGGGGAATTCAAGTTGGGGAAACCCAAGCCATAGGGTGAGGGCTAGGCTACATGATACACAGACACCCCCACCCCTGCCCGCTAACCTAGGTGTGTGCAGGTTGCAGAATCCAGGTCGTCTGGATGCCGGGCCAGTGCCCTCTGAGCCCACACTGCCCCTGCTCCAGGGCCTGGGCATGGTTAGGACGCACGACCAGGGTCCTGCCCTGTGGGGCTGGGGGTCGGAATGGGGAGTTCTGTTCCTCACCTTCTCCTCCTCCCATGTTGTTAGTGCTCCCGGCCTGATTACACATCTATCAGGGAGTTCTTGGTGCCTCTCAAACACCAGTTCACTTACACACCAGAAGCCAGCCCGGTTACAGGAAGAGCATGGGCAGAGTCCAAAAGACCTGAGTTCAAGTCTGACTCGGCTGTGTATTACACTAGGCGTCACTTTATCATGCTGATCACTATAGACCTGGCAGGGTTGTAAGGATCATGAACTCCAAATGCTGAGAGGCCTGCCTCACACACAATAGGTGCTTCACTAATAGGAGTTTCCTTCTTGTTCTCACATCATCATCCTTAAAGGGAGACCCTGAAGGAAAAATTGGGCTGCATGACTGTTGCGTGGTTCAAGGCCAAGGGTTAGGTTAGTACTTTCATTATTTGGGGGTCTGAGCTTTCATCTCAGAAAGAAAAGTTCAATCAAATTTATGGAGTCTCTGTTTTATTCCCAGGTGCTCTACCGTTTGATTTAACTCACAACATGGCTGCCTGAGGAAGGTGCTGGCACTCTTCCCATTCACAGAAGAGGCAACTGAAGTTGCCTAAACTTCTAAACCACACAACTCTGCACACTCAGGTGTGAGCCGCGCCCTCTCCCATGTCACCGAAAGCTTCAACTGCTCTGTTTCTCCAAAAGGAAATGCTGTCGAGAGCCTCGAGGAGGTCAATAGGATCTCTATTTCCTCTAGGTTTGAAATTGAAATGAGTGAAGCAAGTTCTCCCAGCTTCTCCAGCGCATCAGTAGGGAATCAGCCACAGCTTGTCGGATGTGTGACAGGAAGGAGGAGCGTCGCTGACGAGAAGATGGAGCCTGGGTACTGTGCTGATGTTTCTGGAAGGGGCCTCATTTCAGGGCTGAGACCTGCTATACGATGGGAAATGGACACGAAAGCCTACAGGACCCTGAGGGAGGGTGCTTTGAAAACGCCTGCTGAGGGTGCTCTCCATGGGCGGCTGGAGGATATGTGGCAAGTCCTGACAATGAGATGAGCATCGTCTCCCTCTGACCGTGTCCTCACTGGGCACCTCCCCGTGGTAGATGCCGTGATAGGACTTCAGATGCATCTGCTGTCCCCGACATGGCTTTGGAGCGGCAGTTGCAGCCCCGCGAGTGCCTGAGCTGCATGGGGCAGCCAGGGGACCGCCCCTGCCTCCATCCCCTTGACCCAGCACCTCGGGTGTGCCGAGGCCACCCTTCCTAGGCTGCTCCCAGCCATTACTGACGGAGCAGGCCTGTTCCCGTGGGACAGGAAACTCCTCTAATGGTCTGAGGACTCCCCTCACCTCGCAGAAGCTTCCTCAGGTTGGCCATCCCAGCCTTTTCCTTCCCAGCCCTCCACCTCCTTCTTCTTTCTTTATGTCAATAATTCAAAGGTGTTTACCCAATAAATCTCTTGCAAGCCTAATTCTGTTTTGGTATCTGCCTCCTGAAGGCCTTGAACTAACACAGTGGACATTAGTCCTATTTTTACAGGTGAGAAAACAGTGGCCCAAGGGTTAACCTGTCCAAGTCCCAGGGACAACTAGTGGGAGAGCTGGGTTTACGTCCAGGTGTGTCTGGTTCCCAAGTCAAGGCTTCCTGTTACAGCAGGGTCCCTCTCAAGCTAGGCAAATGAGAGAGGGCCAGCCTGTCCTGGGCAATGTGCATGTGAACTCTCACGAGTCCTGGGTCAGGGAGGTTGCTCTGCTTTAGATGGCTCAACTTGGATTGATGATGAAAAATATCTGTAACTGGCCTTGTTTCCTGCTTTTGCCCCATGTAACTCCCATCTCTTCCAGGGAGGCTGGATGAAGACATTCTCAACAATGAATGTGGTATGTGCAGGCCAGGCCAGAGAGACTGACAGAGCCACACAACCGACCCCCTGATGGAAACCCAGAGCACTGACAGCCAAGAGCAGGGACCACCTCAGCACCAGACCCAGAGGCTTCCAGCAGGAGGTGGAGGGCTGTGCGTCCTGATGGTGGCAGCAGAGACCATCTCAGGGGCTACCCAGCTCCCAGACCCTGACCAAATGTGGCCTGGATCCAATCAGTTTCAGTTCTCAGCACATCTGAAACCGAGTGTGGCTGTTTCCAGTGTGGCTCAGGAGACAAAGCATTTCTCAGACCTGGCACAACATACATCCTTCCAGCTGCTAGAAAGGGCTGATGATCTGAAGAGCAGGTGTGATTGGCGACAGCCCCTCTTGAACAGACCCGAGACTTGCTACAATCACCCTCTGCTTCCACCAGAAACCGGGGACTTGCCGGCCTGCCCAGGCAGCCCCAGAAGAGCTGGACCAGGGCCCGGACTACTCAGAAAAGCCAGATGAGAAAATCTATGCATGTACTTTGTTACCAGTGCAGATTGCCTGAAATATCTGGCAAACTAGCCAAAGAGGAAACTTCTTTGAGGGCTGGAGAGTGCGCTTTAGGATAAATGTAGCTGCTGAGAAGGTCTGACTGTGGGGCCCCTAGACCTGGCTAGGCTATGAGCTTTCAAACAGCACAGCATTTTAAAGCTGGACAAGCATCTTCTTTCTCAGTGCCCCTCTCATCAGGACCTTCACAGGGCCAGCGATGGTCCCACAGGACAGAGGCAGCCAGGCTGGAACCCTGCTGAGTGAGGGCTTGGCCTGAGGATGGTGGAAATGCAAGACAGACACCAAAGGAAGCAGGGGCTGTGGGTCCCAGGGGGAGTCTTCCTTTCTGAAGTAATATGCTCTCGCCCAGCGGCTGAAGGCTCCTGTCAGTGCCAGAAGCATCCTCACGGTGCAGTTCCAGGCTTGTCCTCGCTTCTGTCTTGGCTGATGTTATTATGCATGGTTTAGGCAGCCCATGGGTTTTCTGCTTTGCAGTAAAATTTGATCTAATTTCAAACTCATATACAGCAGAAGGGCTGGAGACATCTTTTTAGACCTGTAAACCCAGGTGGGTGTGGGCTATGGGAGTGCAGGTAGGGAAAGGGCTCCGGCAGCTGGGTGGGGGAAGCTGGGTCACACACTTCGGGGTCCCTCGTGCTTGAAACAGTGTTTGGCACACTGAGCACTTAGGAGATGCTGTTGAGTCAAATGGATCGTGTCACCAGGTCTGGGGTGGCTCAGGTGTGACTGGGACCCTGGGCAAGTCACTTCACTTGGTGACATACTCCCTACCTGTATGGTGTATCTGCTTTGTCTTTTTATTTTATTGCTCTAGCTAGTCTGTTTTAAGGATGAATGATTAAAAATAGTAAGAATTCCCTTTGTAAACTAGAGCCTCTGGACACATGGAAAGAATGGAAAATTAGAAAGCTGTCTCTAATGTGGTTACCTCTCAAATATGACCATTATTAATAATTTATTGGCTAATAGTGCTACATTTTCTCATTAGCATTCTCCTGTTTTAGAAGTGGGCAATCACAGCTTTAAGAATATCTGTGTGCACCCATAAGTGACAATGAATCTGCTTAAGGAAAGAATGAAATATGCAACCTGTAAACATTTTCACTTTTCCTGCACTGGGTCCTTGAGCAGACTGGACTTTCCCCAACATGGAAAGTTTGCTTTGCTCATCAATTAGAAGGAGACAGAGAGCTGGGAGAGGCAGCTCCTGGAAGGAATCCAGACTCCAGATTAAAAAGGATTTTGTCAGAATACAACGCCAAGCAGACATCAGGTTAATGTTAAAGGCATACACCTCCTGTGCTGATGTTTGATTGACCCATAACACGAAGACGGGCTGGGAGACCTGACCGCATAGCCTCCTCTGAGAAAGTTTCTGGGGCTTCATTCCCCTTGAGATCAGGCTGAGCCCATGGTGTGACATGAGGACCTGATGCCAGAGCAGGTTGCCTGAATGTGACTGAAGTGTCCGAAGAGAGGAACTGCCACGCCTGCTCCTCTGCCTCAGCCGGGCACGGGCAATGCCGCGCTTCTTCTGGGAGCGGGCATGAACTGAGGCCACTGGAGGGGTATATAGGGGCAGGACCAGGGCCAGGTGGCCCTGTGAAGAGACTCAAAGGGAGAGGGATGACAGCTTGGAAAAGAAAAGCTTGCCCTTGAGAGCGGTTTCATGTGTCTCAGGGGTTGGTGGATGGACTTGTTTTGTGTGGTTTCAGAGGGCAGAGGTTAGAACCAAAGAGTGTAACTTACAACAGGGAAATTACAAGGCCCCCAGGAGAGCTGGAAACAGCCACAGGAGAAAGGGGCTAAGTGGGGAGCACAGGGTTTCTCACCCCTGAAAGGACTGAGGGGGCACCTGGATGGTGTCTCTGTGTGTGGGGTGGCACTGGGGGGAGGGCGGGCACGGTAGGGATTCCTGTGAGGCCATCAGAAGAACTCTTAAGAATTGAGATCAGGTGCAGGGGGCAGACATGAAGGCAGCCCTGGGTCCTGAGTGATTGCATCAGGTTCTTTGTGGAGATGTCAGGGAGGAACAGGGCTTCCCCAGTGGCGCAGACAGTAAAGAATCTGCCTGCAATGCAGGAGATCTGGGTTCAATCCTGGGTTGGGAAGATCCCTGGAGAAAGGAAATGGCTACCCACTCCAGTATTCTTGCCTGGAGAATTCCTTGGACAGAGGAGCCTGGTGAGCTACAGTCCAGGGGGTTGCAAAGAGTCAGACAAGACAGCAACTAACACTTTCACTGCACTGAAAAAGGGAGGAAGAAGCCCCTAGAGTTTTCAATACAGGAGTGATGGTGGGAGTGATGGTGGCAGCAAGGGGGCGCTGGTGGCCCGCTACTGCTGTGGTCTAGGGGAGCCCTTCCCCATCTACCCAGTGGGAGCAAAGGCAATGACAAGGTCCACAAAGTACCACTTCATACCATTCATGGACAAGCAAAATGGGGAGGAGCCACAAAATAGCTAAATGCACATGTAACTTGTAAGTCTCAATTTAGTTATAAGAACTGTTTTTGTCAAGGCTAATAGAACTTCCTGCAAAATCAAAACTTCACCTTTTCTTCTTTCTTGAGGGAAGACAGGAGGAAGAGAAGAGAAGAGCAGTAAGGGTGCTGGAAGAGAGGTGGGGAGGAAGGCTCCAAGGGCTCTGCTACTTGGAGGCTGTCGGTTTGGAAGCACCCGCTCTCACCTTGCGGGGTGTTGGTGTCACGTGGTGAGAGATGAGAGCAGGCAGGGAGTGTCATGACATGAGCCCTGGGCTGGAAGATGGGTGCTCTGAGCTCACATATCTAACCCTGCCTCTCATGAGCTCTGGGGTCCTGGGGAAACCATGTCCCCTCCCCAGCCTGGTGTTTCTTTCTGCAAAATGCAGAGTTGGACTTGACTCCCAGCTCCTAGGAGCTGTGCCTTTATGATCAGTGGGCATCTGAGCCATGGCCTGATGAGCTTGGGACCAGGAGTGGGATAACCTGGGATTCTTGTTCTGCTGCCTTCTCTCCTGGGGTTCTGGGAACTCTGCAGCCCACTTGGTGGGGACTGCCCAAGTGTGGGGCAAAGGAATTGTGGGGATGGGCACGCTGCCGTGGTGACAGGTGAGGGGAGAAGGGAGCGTGTGAGGCACTTACAGCAGGAGGAGATGGGCACGCTGATGGCGAGGATCACCCAGGCGATGTCCATCTTGCTCAGGCAGATGGTGGCTCTGTGCTCGGGTTTGTCCCCTTCAGCCACATGGGAAATGTTCCCTGCTGTTCCAGGCTTCCAGGTCCCAGCGGGGA
Source organism: Cephalophus harveyi (assembly GCA_006410635.1). Lineage (NCBI taxonomy): Eukaryota > Metazoa > Chordata > Mammalia > Artiodactyla > Bovidae > Cephalophus > Cephalophus harveyi. Next base: position 29,391 of record SJYT01079994.1, on the reverse strand, counting down.
CCAAACGGTTGAGGAAGTTTCCTGTGGCTGTGGACACCACTGTGGAGAGGGGACTGGGCACCCTGCCCATCACGGTGGGTGTGGGGGTGGCCACAGATTTCTCCTCGGCTTGGGAAACAGTGCTTTCTGAAGCCCCTGTTGGGTGGGCTGGGGCCTGCGGGGCTGAGGATGTTCCCTGAGGAAGCCCCTCAGAAGGGACTGAGACACTGGCATCAAAGGCAGCCTGGATGGGCTCCGTGGTGTCTGTGAAGACCCCCGAGTTGGTAGATGGAGGTCTGCTGGTGCCGGGGGTGACCGTAAGCCAGGAGTCACTGTGGCGGGGGCCGTCCTGCGGGTCACCATGGGGGCGCTGAGAAGGCACTGGCTGTTGACTGGCAGGGGTGCCTGAGGCTGCCGTGGCATCTGGCTCCCCTCCTTGGCTGGTGGAGGTGGAACCACCCCCCTGGTCTGGCCTGCTAAGGCTGGGCACTAGGGGGGTGGCGGGTGGTGCCCACGAGGTCCTGCTGGGCGCCGAGGTTGCGGCCACTGTCTGGGGCTGTGGAGAGGAGGAGAAACCCCAGAGCGGGTTCCTGGGCGTGAAGGTGGAGGGGTCAGGCTCCACAGACCCTGTGAAGTTGCCTTTGTAAATCTGAAAGATTTTCCCCAGGGGCCGCTTCGGCCCCAGATGTGTGGAGCTCCGGTTTCCGCCGCGCTGGCTCTCCTTCCTTCCGGCGTGCCCACCGGGGGCAGCGGGGCCGGGGCGTGGCGGACTGCCGGCTCCCTTTCGGGCCGAGCCGGGCGGCCTGGGGGGCCGGCGAGCGGTGGCTCTGGAGGGGGCTGTGGGCGCACGGCTGGTGGCTTCCCCTGGCTGTGTCAGCAGGATGGTGGGCGCAGTCGCGCCAGGGGAGCGGCCCTCTGAACGGGAGGATGTGGTTGCCATGGCATCAGGAAGTGGCCCTGTGGACAGGGGGCCTTCGGAATGGGGGGTGGATGCCGTCGCCATGATGGTGGAGATGGTGTTTGTAGGAGGGTGTCCATCTAGATGGGGTGTTGTCGTTGCCATGGGAGCTGTGGCCTGTGAGGAGGGTCCATCAGGATGAGGGGTCGGTGTCACCACGGAAGCAGGGGTGGCCACCACGGAGGAGTGTCTAGTAGAACCGAGGGAAGCTGTCACCATGGTGCCTGGGATGGTGCCTGAAGGGGAGACTTGAAGAGATTCCCTGGGAGATGGTTCCTGGGCAGCAAATACCAGTGCTTCAGTCAGCGCCAAGGTCAGGAGGAAGCCTTGAGAGGGAGACAGAGAGCAGAGGTGGAATGCCCGGGAGCAGCTCAGCCCTGTGCCGTCCTTGCCCATGAGCCTGAAACACCTGGGAACCCAAGGGAAACGGTGGGAGGATCCCTGAGGTCCCCGCTCATCCCACACAGGACCACGGGGACTGGGCGTATCTATCAGGTTGGTCCCAGCCAGCACCCCTCCCAGAGAGAACCCAACCACAGGGGAACCAGAGGCAGCTAAACCAGCCAGGCCTGTCCCTTCCCAAGTGCCTCTGAAATGCCTCCGCCCTCCACCCAAGGGCAGATGCTCAGACGGGCTGGGGGAGGGGCGTGGAGGAAGCCTTGTGGCCCCTGAGTGCCTGCTGGCCTTCTGCACCAGGGAGCCATCCAAAGTGTGACCACGAGGAAGCCAGCAGCTCTGTGTGAGCCGCCCTGAGCAGGGCTTGGGTGGGCAGAGCTGACCAGCGCCCACGCCTTTTCAGATTCCTCCATTTATGAACTAGACACAGGTACAAACAATAGACCTCTGCTTGTTCACGCTCACCCACCAAAGAGTTAAGGAGGGTCTACCCCCTCCTTGACCCTGGAGACACAAAAATGAACAGGGCCCGGGTGAGGTCATATAAATCCACAAACAATCCTAAAACAAGGCAGAGACATCTCGATGCCTTTGGTGACCAATAGGTAGAGGCGGACGGGATCAGAGGGTGACCAGATCTGCTGCCTGTAAAACGCTTAGCACAGAGCCTGCAAGAGAAGGTGCGGTGCATAAACACCAGCTGGTTGTATGGTTGGTATGTTAACTGCTTGTCCTATGTGCTCATGAGGCTGAACTCTGGAGGACCACTGGTGGTGCCTGGCCTTCCAGAGTAGGAGGAGCCCTTCTGAGCATTGACAGAAAGCTATGGACTTAGCATGATGGTGAGTGCGTGTGCTTTTGTTCACTGAGAAAAATGCACAAGGACAAAAACCTATACATTTAAAAACTCTTCTAAAGATGTGTGGATTTTATTAATCACAAGAGCATGTGCCCATCTTTAAAAATAATACCTCAGATCAATGTGATATGTAGGATCTATTCGGATTATAAACGTGAAGACTGGCCACCCTGTACAACCCACGGGCTAGGAAGAGCTGCTTCCTACCATCTGGGAGGGCTTGACAGACCTCTTCGGTCCGATTCTGACCTGAGACCTCCCCGTTCACAGGAGCCCCCTGCTCAGTCACTCTCATGCCCTTCCTCCAGTGCTCCTAGTCGCCCAGACCAGCCCAGGTCGAGGTGGGCCTCTGACTGGTCACCCTCTCGGGGCCTCCCTCCCCAACAGATTTCAGCAGGATGAATGGTCAAAGCAGGGGCCCTGGTGGTGATTCTGGGGAACCTGGGGTGGTCAGCAAGGCTGGCAGGGGAAGACAGGGGCTCTGGTGAGTTTCTGGAAACAGGGGGAGGAGACCTCCTGACATGGCTTCAAAGCAAGGTTCAGGGTCACCACTGAGGCCTCCTACAACTTAGGGGAGGGGCTGGGGTGGGTCAGTGCTCCCTCACCCTGCACGTCTAGCTTAGTGGGTGCGGGAGGCTGAGGGACGGCAGATGGAGTAGAGCCTATAGCAGTCACGTCTCCAGGACCAACAGTTCTCCCTAAACGACAGAATTTCTCCACACTTTCATTCATAGTTTAGCCCATACACCAACAGTGTTTTCTCCTTATCTGGGTCAGTCCTAAAATCTGGCTACTGAGCATCACTCTGGCCCTTTCATGCTTGATTTAACCCTCAATTTAACCACCTGATGGGGCAGGAAGTTGAGGCTGAGGGAGATTAAGTAATGTGTTCAAAGCCCCTCAGTAGAGAAGTATGTGACACCTGGGCATATCCAAAATGCACAGAGTTCCTGGTCACCCAGCACATACGAGGCAGGAGAAGAGAACAGGAAGCCCAGCTACAGAAGGAACCACGTGCTCAGGGTTACTGCAGCCTATCTCTGGCAGTTTAGCACCACAGGGACAATCTATTCCTAGAGCTGGTGGTCGTGACTGCTGAGGTTTTAAGGGACATTCCCTAATAAGCCTCTGTTGGCTCACGAGCACCCTGGTTCAATGTGTTGAATGTGTTGAACACATTCCCCTCAAAGCCATATGTTGACACCCTAGTGCTAGCACCTCAGGGTGGAACTGTGTGTTAGGGCCTTTGAAGAGCTGATTAAGGCAAAATGAAGCTGATGGGGTAGGTCCTAACCCAATCTGAAGGGTGTTCTTATAAGAAAATGAGCCCAGGACACAGATACAAAGAATGCCCGCACGCGATAGGCAGTGAGAGGCCAGCTGCCTGCCTTCTAAAGATGTGTGGACCAAAGCACTGAATGCAAAGGCTTACACTGTCACAATTACTGCCCAAGCCCTTCAACCCAGGGCTCCCCTAACAGATGCAAATTTCCACTCCAGGCCCTTTGTGCTGGCCTGCTCACTCCCCTCCCCACAATCTAGGGCTACTGCCTGCAAGAAGAAAGGAGTCAGAGTACTCCAACCCCGTGGCACCTAGATCTTGGCACCCAGCCTCCAAAACTGTGAGGTGATAACTTTCTGTGGTTTAACCCCCTGGCCGGTGATACCTTGTGTGGCAGACCCAACAGACTGATACCCATGTCTTACCTTAGAGATTCCTGAAAAATGAGAAGTGGAGACTGGGGCTTGTGTGCAGGGAGTTTATTTTGGGAAGTGGCCCTAGGGGACAGCCGCGGGGGCCTGAGATGAGTGAAACAGGGAAAGTCAATCCTAGGGTAGGTTATGAACTGATCAGGGTGCAACTCAAATCTGCTGGGGGTCTCTGAGGAGCTGAGCACCTCTTGCCAGCAGCTCCCCTTCCCACCGCCAGTGCTGCTCACCCACCTCTTCACTCCTCCACGAGGCCCACTTGAGTGAGTCAGCGAGGCTCTGGACAGGGGCTGTCTGCTCACACCTGTACCCAGCTGGTGGCTGCCACAACAGCTGAAGTTAAAATTAAGGGCCCAGAGGATTCCTAGGGTGGAGCACAGATGTGCTCCAAACAACCTGAGGCCCTTGACCAAGGACAAGGACACTGATGCCTTCCAGCAGCAGCATCAAGGGCAGCCCAGAGTTTTGAGAGAGGCCCCTAGGGACCCCAGGGACAGGCCAGAGGTAGGAGAGGAGTAGCTCGGCCTCCAGGGGGAGCTTCTGCAGCCTCGAGAGGCAGAGGGCTTAACGCACCCTGGTCTTCAAAATACTCAGGGAGAGAAATTCCCTTGACTTTCCCACCATGAACATCCCTGGGGCTAAAATCCTCCCAGGTGGGAAGTATACAACTGACTGGAGTTCTCCTTCCTGCCAGACTTTCAGGGTAAGAAAACATGTGTGCCCTTGCTGCAGCTCTTTCTAGTTGCCAGCATCCCCTGAAGGTATTTTCACTCTAGGAGGACTATTAGGGCCCTTTTTTCTTCAGGCTTGAAAGCTTTGGTACAATGATTGGATACTGCCATCCTGGGTGCACAGAGTTTTCACCTAGAGGATGACATTTAGCTGTCACAGTGAGAAGGGCACACGAAACAACTTAGTCCAGTCCCCTCATTTCACAGAAGGGGCAACGGAAGGAGTGAAGTGACTTGTCCAAGAACACAGCTGGTCGGGACACGGCCTGGATTATAGCCATCATTTCAAAGCAAGTTTTCATTTGTATCATAAAACTGCTACAGCACCACAATGCCCAAATGCCTCCTTCAACATCCACTGTCATCTTCACTATGGAAATCGCCTCTCCTCTTTGGCACAAAAGGTTAAGCACTGAACGCAAAGGCTTACACTGTCACAATTACTGCTCAAGGCCTTCAACCCAGGGCTCCCCAAACAGATGCAAATTTCCACTCCAGGCCCTTTGTGCTGGCCTGCTCACTCCCCTCCCCACAATCTGGGGCTACTGCCTCTTTGAATATTATTTGCATAGATTTGCATAATAGACTTTGCCGGCTCTAATTCCAAATATGTAGGCGAGACTATAACTAAAATCCTACTTGATGTGTTTTAAATGTAGAACCGATTTTTAAAGGATGCCAGAATAAGGACAAGTGTAGGGGGTGGGAACCAAAGATTGATGGGTGCTCAGATGTGGCAGGAAGGCCTCCTCCTACCTGCAATTCCAGTGCCCAGTGATCCCAGGACCCAAGGGAAGGAAAGGCCTTCCTCCTTCTGTCTATTTGGTTGGCTGCCGACAGCCCATATTGGGCATGATATTTGCATCTGGTAAAGGCAAGGAGGGAATTGGTGAAGAGAGAAATGACTAATCTGTGCTGAGTGCTTCCTGCATGCCACGTGCCACTTGAAGGGCTGAGCCTGTTCCTGACACATTTAATCTTCATAACAACCTGAGGAGGCAGGTGGTATCATTAGCTCCCCATTGCAGCACAGAGAGGCACAGGAAGCTGCCTCCTTCCACATAGCCTGGGATAGTGAGCTGTGATTTGAACCTGGCAGCCTGGCCCCAGAGTCCACACGCTCAACCATGTTCACTCACCTTTCCGCTCTGCGTATCAAAAACAATGGTTCAAAATCTTTGGGGAGCTGATTTTCTATTACTGATTTTTTGACTTTTCTTTCCTCCTATTTGTTTTCTTCCAGCTCCATTTCAGGGCTCTGTATTAACATTTAGGTTTTTAACAAGTTAATCAGTTGACTTTATTTTGCAGTTTAGCTTCTGCATCTGATGTTTCAACAATAACAAAAAAAGAGAATCCATGCTCACCAAGTTTGATCATCATGAAGTCTGTTTTCTACATGGGCAATAACATACCATCTTGCCAGGAAATAGGCTCTTCTCATTTCAGGACTATTGTCTTTTAATTGGAAGGGGCGCTAGGGCTCCTTGGTATTTAACTCCTTCACTGACAGATGAGAAGGCTGAGGCCCAGTGAAGTGGAATCCTCACTCTGGGCCACGTACTATGACGCACCAGCCCACAGGGCTCTCTTCACATTACTGTGGGTCTGGTATTCTAGTGCTCTATCCTCTGGACTTCTTTTAAAAACAAAATCCTTTTGTTTTAAAGATCAAAAAGCTTGTCATTCCTAAGAGCATGGTTTCTGTCCATGCTCGGAAATAAATGCACATCAGTGACTTTAGGATGAGCTGGGTGACTGCTCTGAAGAGGTACTCATGCCTGTGACCTTGGGCTTTTTTATGAAAGGCAGATTTTTTTTCATAAAGACAAAGAGGAGTTTGGGGGTGTGTATCTTTGCTGCTACTCCCTTCTCAGGCAGACACTTTCCAAATGTTCCCTATCAAGTCCTGCTGGTGACATGCTTCAGGTCACAGAACTTAAAGCACAGAGGGTTTTGCTTAGTCCTGAGAGACACCTGAGGCCATCACCTGGTGGGTTCCAGAAATGTCTAGGGATCACTGATTCAACAGTTGCACTGATCAGATCCATGACTCCACTGAGAATTATTGCTCAGAGTACAATCTCTAGAACACATGTGAGCAAGAAAACCACATGAGATGGGCCTGGGTGACCCAGACACTCCTATGGCCTCCAGCTAGCATGAATTCACTTCTTGCTGCAGCTCTGAAGCTGACAGATCACCGCTTTCTATCAAAAACATGTGTACTCACATGTGAGCACACACACACACACGAGCTCCTCTCCTGGTAGCAGGAAAAAAGGAAGAATGACAAACGTGAGCACTCCAATCATCTCCATGGTAATAAACAGGTAAGTCATTCATCTGAAGTCAAAATGACCATCATGTAGCAGTGTCAGGATTTAAACACAGATTCTCTGATCCTGGCTGCTCGAGACCCTAGGTACTGAGAAAGTTTTGATTCAGGAAAATGTTCTTTGCTTTATGAAGACAGGCAATGATATAACAATAGTAGGAGCTATGATGACCATAGCTGAAAAACAAAAATTTCCCCCCAAGCAGAAACACTTGGCAACCACACCACCTTTTATCTTCAGTTTTTGCTTCTCTGCCTTAGTCACTCAGTTCATCTGGGCACAAGCATTTTCCAACTAGAACTCCTCTTGGGTCTTGAAGCCATTGCTAGAAGCCCCTCCTGTGTGCCTGTAACCACCATTCCTACCCCTGATCCAGCCCCCATCTCTCTACATGGAAATGCCCAGTGTCCTGTTTCAAACGCCCACTGTCTGAACCCTAAGCTGCCAGAGTGCAGAGACTGTGTCTGCATCAATGATATTTCTCCATATCTAGCCCAGTACCTTAGCCACAACAAATGTTTCCTGAAGAATAAGAAACTCCCCTAAATATCCAAAATATAAGAACTCATACAGCTCAGTTAGCAAAAAAACTCCAAATAATCCAATTAAAAAAATGCTTGGAGGGTCTGAATAGATGTTTTTCCAAAGAAGACATTCAGATGGCCAACAGGTACGTGAAAAGGCACTCAGTATCACTAATCATCAGAGAAACGCAAATCAAAATCACAATAAAAAAACAAACAAACGAAATATCTCTTCACACCTGTTAGAATGACTATAATCAAAAGGATAAGAGATAACAAGTGTTGTGAGGATGCAGAAAAAAGGGAATCTTTGTGCACTGTTGGTGGGAATGGAAACTGGTCAGAGCCAACATGGGAAATAGGATGGAGTTTTCTCAAAATATTAAAATAGAACTAATATATTATCTAGCAATTCCACTTCTGAGTACATGTCTGAAGGGAACAAAAATCACTATCTTGAAGAGATATTTGCACCTCCAAGTTCACTGCAGCATTATGTAAATAGCCAAGACATGGAAACAACCACAGTGTCTACTAATGGATGAATGGATAAAGGAAGTGTGGTATTACACACACACACACACACACACAGAAGATTACTCAGCCACAAAAAGAAGTAAACGGTGCTATTTGCAACAACATGGATGGACCTTGAGGGCATTACGCTAACTGAAATAAGCCAGACAGAGAAAGACCAGTACCATATGATCTCACTTATGATTCCACTTATGTGGAATCTAAAGTAAAAATCAGGGCTTCCCTGGTGGCTCAGTGGTAAAGAATCTGCCTGCCAATGCAGGTGACACAGGTGTGGTCCCTGGTCCAGGAAAATCCTATATGCAGCTAAGCCTGTGTGCTACAACTGTTGAGTCTATGCTCTAGAGCCTGGGAACCATAATTACTGAGCCCACGCTCCTCAACTACTGAGGCCCATGCATTGTAACTAGAGAGTAGCCCCTGCTCACCACAAACTAGGGAAAAGCCTGTACAGCAATGCAGACCCAGCACAGCCAAAAATAAATGACTAAATAAAATTATAATAAAATAAAAATCAAACTCATAGAAATATAGAACACATTGGTGGTTACCATAGGTGGGGAACAGAGCACAGGGGAAATGGGGGAAGGTAGGCAAAATTCCAGTTATAATAAATAATTTTGGATATAATGTATAGCATATTGTCTATAGTTCATAATCCCTGGAGAGGGAATGGCTACCCACTCCAGTATTCTTTCCTGGAAAATCTCACAGACAGAGGAGGCTGGTGGGCTACAGTACTTATTGTACATTTGCAACTTGTTAAGAGAGTAGATCTTAAATGTTCAGTACAGTTCAGTCACTCAGCCGTGTCCGACTCTTTGTGACCCCGTAGACTGCAGCATGCCAGGCTTCCTGTTCATCACCAACTTCCGGAGATTGCTCAAACTCATGTCCATTGCTTCAGTGATGCCATTCAACCATCTCATCCTCTGTTGTCCCCTTCTCCTCATGCCTTCAATCTTTCCCAGCATCAGGGTCTTTCCCAATGAGTCGGTTCTTTGCATTAGTTGGCCAAAGTATTGGAGTTTCAGCTTCAGCATCAGTTCTTCCAATGATTATTCAGGACTTATTTCTTTTAGGATTGACTGGTTGGATCTCCATGCAGTCGAAGCGACTCTCATGAGTCTTCTTCAACACCACAGTTCAAAAGCATCAATTCTTCGGCCCTCAGCTTTCTTTATAGTCCAATTCTCACATCCATACATGACTACGGGAAAAACCATAGCTTTGACTAGATGGACCTTTGTTGATAAAGTAATGTCTCTACTTTTTAATATGCTGCCTAGGTTGTATACAGCTTCTCTTCCAAGGAGCAAGCATCTTTTAATTTCATCGCTGCAGTAACCATCTGCATGATTTTGGAGTCCAAAACAATAAAGTCTTTCACTGTTTCTATTGTTTCACCATCTATTTGCCATGAAGTGATGGAACTGGATGCCATGATCTTAGTTTTCTGAATGTTGAGCTTTAAGCCAGCTTTTTCACTCTTCTTTTTCACTTTTATCAAGAGGCTCCTTAGTTCTTCTTCCCTTTCTGCCATAAGGTTGGTGTCATCTGCATATCTGAAGTTATTGATATTTCTCCTGGCAATCTTGATTCCAGCTTGTGCTTCATCCAACCTGGCATTTCACATGATGTACTCTGCATAGAGGTTAAATAAGCAGGGTGACAATATACAGCCTTAACGTACTCCTTTCCTGATTTGGAACAAGTCTGTTGTTCCATGTCCGGTTCTAACTGCTGCTTCTTGACCTGCCTACAGATTTCTCAGGAGGCAGGTCAGGTGGTCTGGTATTCCCATCTCTTGAAGAATTTTCTAGCTTGTTGTGATCCACACAGTCAAAAACTTTGTTGTAGTCAATAAAGCGAAAGAAGATTTTTTTCTGGAACTTTCTTGCTTTTTCAATGATCCAAGATGTTGGCAATTTGATGTCTGGTACCTCTGCCTTCTCTAAATCCAGCTTGAACATATGGAATTTCTTGGTTCAGTTGAAGGTACTGTTGAAGCCTGGCTTGGAGAATTTTGAGCATTTCTTTGCTAGCGTGTGAGATGAGTGCAATTGTGTGGTAGTTTGTACATTCTTTGGCATTGCTTTTCTTTGGGATTGAAATGAAAACTAACCTTTTCCAGTCCTGTTGCCACTGCTGAGTTTTCCAAATTTGCTGGCATATTGAGTGCACTTTCAGAGTATCATCTTTTATAATTTGAAATAACTCAACTGGAATTCTATCACCTCCACTAGCTTTGTTCATAGTGATGTTTTGTAAAGCCCACTTGACTTCACATTCCAGGATGTCTGGCTCTGGGTGAGTGATCATACCATCATGGTTATCTGGGTTGTGAAGATCTTTTTTTGTATAGTTCTTCTGTATATCCTTGCCACCTCTTCTTAATATCTTCTGCTTCTGTTAGGTCCATACCATTTCTGTTCTTTATTGTGCCCACCTTTGCATGAAATGTTCCCTTGGTATCTGTAATTTTCTTGAAGAGTGTTTCCCATTCTATTGTTTTCCTCTATTTTTTTGCATTGATTACTGAGGAAGGCTTTCTTGTCTCTTTTTGCTATTTGGAACTCTGAATTCAAATGGATATATCTTTCCTTTTCTCCCTTACCTTTAGCTTCTCTTCTTTTCACAGCTATTTGTAAGGCCTCCTCAGACACTATTTTGCCTTTTTGCATTTCTTTTTCTTGAGGATGGTCTTGATCACTGCCTCCTGTACAATGTCACAAACCTCTGTCCTAGTTCTTCAGGCACTCTCTCTATCAGATCTAATCCCTTGAATCTATCTGTCACTTCCACTGTAAAATCATAAGAGATTTGATTTAGGTCATACCTGAATGGTGTAGTGGTTTTCCCTACTTTCTTCAATTTAAGTCTGAATTTTGCAATAAGGAGTTCATGATCTGAGCCACAGTCAGCTCCTGGACTTGTTTTTGCTGTCTGTATAGAACTTCTTCATCTTTGGCTGCAAAGAATATAATCAATCTGATTTCAGTATTGACCATCTGGTGATGTCCAGGTGTAGAGTCTTCTCTTGTGTTGTTGGAAGAAGGTGTTTGCTATGACCAGTGCATTCTCTTGGCAAAACTCTGTTCACTTTGACCTGCTTCATTTTGTTCTCCAAGGCCAAATTATGTCAATTATATTGAAATAAAACTGAGAAAAAAGAAAACTCTTCTAAATCAATCACTAGCCAGCTTTTATTTTCCAAAAATAACCACTGTAACACACCCCAACCAACCTACTCTTCCTAAATGTGACTTCAGCACTCCTACTGAAAGGTGAAGTCTGGTCCATTCCCTGGAATCTGGGTGGGTTTGTGACTATGGCTGAAGTGATGCTACATGATTTCTGAGGCCAGGTCATAAGGGGGTCCATGGGGATGGTACAGCTTCCTCCGAGTCCTTACTCTTGGGTATTCCTCTCAGAAGTCAGCCACCATGCTGTGAGGATGCTTGGGCAGTCCACGAAGGGGCCCATCTGGAAAGGGGCTGAGGCCCTGGCCTTCAGTCCCAGCTTGAAGTCAGCACAACTGCCAGCCAGGGCAGTGAGCCATCCTCAGCCCTATGTGGGCTACCCCAGCTGAGTCCAGGTGGAGTAGAGACAAGTAGAGACTAGATTTATGAGCAAAAGGAATGATTAATGTTGAAGTTTTGAGGCAGTTTGTTAGGCAGTAATAGTAACTTGAATACTATCTTGGTAGAAGTGAAATTAAAGTTCTTTCATTAAAAAACCCCTGGATTTAAACATCAAGGGTTTTAAGTGCTGGGGCTCAACAGGCTGATCTTGTCTTGGGTCCCTTACTTTTGTCTCCTGCCCAGATGCAAGAAAAGGGAAATAGCTCACTTCTGGGCTCCTTCTTCAGCATCGTGATTTCTCTAATCTATAGTTACAATTCCCACCCCACCCCCAGAGAAGGGAATGGCTACCCACTCCAGTATTCTTGCCTGGAGAATTCCGTGGACAGAGGAGCCTGACAGGCTACAGTCCAGCGGGTCGCAGAGTCAGACACGACTGAGTGACTAACACTTTAACTTAACATCAAAGAAAGGAACAAATGTGTACTAACAGGGGCATGAAGTTCCTGGCATCTAGGTACTTTGTGGACCAGGGCACAGATGGAATGAGGTGGAGGCTAGCATAAGGTGAACACATTGAAGACATGAGTTCAAAGAGTATATATATGCATGTATATATGGTACCTACATATTGAAGACACACATGACCAGTTGCTTTAAGGAGCTGTCATTCTGGAAGGGAAGAGAGTCATCTGTGACAGAGGAACAAACCTACACATCAAAGATGTTTTCTCAAAGACATTCTCCAAACAACAGGAGTCAAAATTAGAGGAATGAAAAGGTCAGCTCAGTTTCTAATAAAATAACAGGATCGTTAATATTCAGGAAATGTCTCGCTGACATCATGGGAAAGAACACAAATGCATCAGTCCAGACTGCTTTGTACTCTCCTAAAACTAAAAGGAAAAGACTCATAAAAATGTTCCATGCTTTACAGTAGAGAACCTGGCAGACACTACCTCAGCCAGGCGATCAAGGTCATGCTGATAATATGCACCCTGGATATGAAGACAGCACTTGACCTCTGTCGCTCTACTTTCCCCAACCTATATCCCAGGTCTAATGATAAGAAAAACATCTGAAAATCCCAAACAAGGGTCATGCCACAAAATATCTGACCAGTACTCCTCACCAAGGTCATCAAAATAAGCAAAGTCTGAGAAACTCACAGCTGAATGGTGTGTAAGGAATTATGACAACTAAACGTAATGTGGAATCCTGGCTGGGTTCCTGGAACAGAAGAAGGACACTGGGGGAAAATGAAGGCGATGTGAGTAAATGTTGGACTTCAGTTAATAATAATGTAGCAATACTGACTCATTAACTGTGATAGATGTACACCAGTATTGTAAGACACTGATTACAGTGGGAACTGGCTGCAGGCTATATAGAATCTCTCTGCTTTACTCTGCAATTTTTCTGTTAAGTTCAAAACTACTCTGGGACTTCCCTGATGGTGCAGTGGATAAGAATCCATCAGCCAATGCAGCGGACATGGGTTCAATCCCTGGTCCAGGAAGATTCCATATGCTGCAGAGCAACTAGGTCTGTGCACCATGACTATTAAGCCTGTGCTCTGCAACATATTGCAATGAGAAGCCTGAATACTGCAACAAAGAGTAGCCCTGGGTCACCACAACTAGAGAAAAGCCTGCACACAGCAAGGAACAGCCAGTGCAGCCAAAAATAAACAAAGTTATGGAAAAAAAAAAACAAAAAAACAAAAACCCAAAACAAAAATCTAGCCTGAGATTAAAAAAAAGTTCCACAGAGGTAAGACAGCAGGGACAATGTGAGAGTGCATCTTGGAAGGAAAGTTAGCTGAAGGGAGGTTTGCAGGCAACTTTCCCAGAGCCTTGGTGTTAGATCATGTGTCCACAGATGCATTTTGGAGCCCACTTAAGGAGGGGAGTGGCTATCGTCACATCTATCTATCCCTTCTGCTTCTTACCATTTAAAGTGTTCTCATACAGAGTGTGGAGTTTGGAGGGGAAGTAGTCAGGGAGACTAACAGCCTGAACACATAGTTTTTTTAACCTGTTCAAATTCCAACTGAAGGATCAGTTTATATACAAGCTACACGTGTAATATAAACATTCTTGACCAATGAAGCAGGCGGAATGAAACCAAAGCTTCTGTCTCATTGCCACCAGGCTGTTGCCCTGCTGTCTAAACATGAAAACTGTATGAGGTATTGGATATGGTTATACAACAAATCAAAGTGTCTGCCCTTATCCCTTTCCTGCTTGGATGCCTCTCCAAAAACCCAACCTGTCACCTTGTCTTGACAAGATCATGGTTCCTCAATTTGTCCTGTTGGAATTGTTGGCTCTCTGCCCAGTGCTCACAAGGCAGTCTGCTCCCATTCATGCATGGCCCTCTTCTCCACAGAACCCTTCAGCCACGGGCGTCATGGGAGGGCAGGGGTGGACCTGCGGCCAGTGGGATTCAGGTCCATCCTGGCTCTGGAATGTCCTAATGGTGGGACCTCAGGCAGATGAATTCAGCTTTGTTTTCCTTCTTGTACATAAGGAAGATCACGCCTAACTTTAGTGTGCTTTCAGGGATGAGAACATGACACAGAGGCACAGAGGCCCCACTGAGGCCTGGATGTGACAGGTGAAAACTGCTGTTTTATCTTCTGCTATATTTGGGTCAGTCCCCTAGGGCCGCAAGCTTCTTCAGCATCTTGAACCTTAGAACTTAGTTCACTGACTTGTAGAAGGGGCACAATAATGTTTTCTGTAAAAGATGAGAGGGTAAAAGAAGACTTAGAGGATTCCAATCATTTAAGGTATTTGAAGCTGAATGCTTGCCACAAATTATAGATGTTTATTTTGAAGACAATGTCAACAGAAGAAAACAGTAAACAATATGAGTCCTGAAATGTGGCATTACGTTGTGTGTGTGTGTGTGTACATGCACACGTCTTGTTTTCACTTTACTTATCTTAATGATTAACATTGATAGGTTCAAATGGACACACATCACATAAGACAGGAGGCAGAAGGCTGAGATGCATGGAACCAGCTTCCTGCAGATCCTCCCGAGACCTCCTCCCACCGCTGCACCCACCGCTGCTAGTTCTGGTCCTCATCCCCTAAGCAAATCAGCCTTCATGCCTTTCCAAAGTTCTAACCGGTGATGTCTTTTTGCCTTTTCATACTGTTCATGGGGTTCTTAAGGCAAGAATACTGAAATGGCTTACAATTCCCTTCTTCAGGACCACATTTTGTCAGAACTCTCCCCAGTGATCCGTCCGTCTTGGGTGTCTCATAGTTTCACTGAGTTAGACAAGGCTGTGGTCCATGTGATCAGCTTGATTAGTTTTCTGTGACTGTGGTTTTCATTCTGTCAGCCCTCTGATAGATAAGGATAAGAGGCTTTTGGAAGCTTCCTGATGGGAGAGACTGACTGTGGGGAAAACAGGGTCTTGTTCTGATGGGTGGGGCCAGTTCAGTTCAGTTCAGTTCAGTCGCTCAGTCGTGTCCGACTCTTTGCGACCCCATGAATCGCAGCACGCCAGGCCTCCCTGTTCATCACCATCTCTCGGAGATCACTCAGACTCACATC
This sequence comes from Cephalophus harveyi, assembly GCA_006410635.1. Taxonomy (NCBI): domain Eukaryota; kingdom Metazoa; phylum Chordata; class Mammalia; order Artiodactyla; family Bovidae; genus Cephalophus; species Cephalophus harveyi. Next base: position 14,201 of record SJYT01079994.1, on the reverse strand, counting down.
CATCGAGTCCGTGATGCCATCCAGCCATCTCATCCTCGGTCGTCCCCTTCTCCTCCTGACCCCAATCCCTCCCAGCATCAGAGGCTTTTCCAGTGAGTCAACTCTTCTCATGAGGTGGCCAAAGTACTAAAATAAAGTCTGACACTGTGGGGCTATGCTCAGTAAATATTTAATCCAATTTAGGGCTATGTTCCTTCCCTATGTTGTTTGACCTGAGACCAAACTATGGTGGAAGTAACGAAGATGATGGCGACCTCCTTCAAAAGGCTGCATGCACCCACTGCCACACTCAGTGCCCCGACCCTGAAGCAGGCCACCGCTGACCCATGCCTCCACTGGAGACTCCTGGACACTCACAAGCAAGTCTGGGTCAGTTTCCTGTGGGGTCACTGCTCCTTTCTCCTGGGTTCTGGTGTGCACAAGGTTTTGTTTGTGCCCTCCAAGAGTCTGTTTCCCCAGTCCTGTGGAAGTTCTATAATTAAATCCCACTGGCTTCCAAAGTCAAATTCTCTGGGAATTCTCAGTCCCTTTGTCAGATCCCCAGGTTGGGAAATCTGTTGTAGGTCCTAGAACTTTCTTAACACTGTGAGAATTTCTTTGGTATAATTGTTCTGGAGTTTGCGGATCATCTGCTTGGCGGCTCTATGATGGGGTTAATGGCGACCTTCTCCAAGAGGGCTTATGCCACAGGCTGTGTGACCCAGGTGGCTGCACCCAGAGCCCCTATCCCTGCAGCAGGCCACTGCTGACCCATATCTCACACGCTAGCAAAATAATGCTCAAAATTTTCCAAGTCAGGCTTCAGTAGTATGTGAACTGTGAAATTACAGATGTTCAAGCTGGATTTAGAAAAGGTGGAAGAACCAGAGATTAAATTGCCAACATCATTTAGATCATAGAAAAAGGAAAAGAATTCCAGAAAAACATCTACTTATGCTTTACTGATTATGCCAAAGCCTTTGACTCTGTAGATCACAACAAACTGTGGAAAATTCTTCAAGAGATTGTAATACCAGACCACCTCACCTGCCTCCTGAGAAATCTGTATGCAGGTTAAGAAGCAACACTTAGAACCAGACATGGAACAACAGACTGGTTCCAAATTGGGACAGGAGTATGTCAAGGCTGTATACTGTCACCCTGCTTATTTAACTTCTATGCAGAGTACATCATGAGAAACGCTGGGCTGGAAGAAGCACAAGCTGGAATCAAGATTGCCAGGAGAAATATCAATAACCTCAGATATGCAGATGACACCACCCTTATGGCAGAAAGGGAAGAGAAATGAAAAAACCCTTGATGAAAGTGAAAGAGGTGAGTGAAAAGCTGGCTCAAAACTCAACACTCAGAAAACTAAGATCATGGCATCTGATACCATCACTTCATGGCAAATAGATGGAGAAACAATGAAAACAGTGACAGACTATTTTCCTTGGCTCCAAAATCACTGCAGATGGTGACTACAGCCATGAAATTAAAGGATGCTTGTTCCTTGGAAGAAAAGCTATGACCAATCTAGACAGCATATTAAAAAGCAGAGACATTACTTTGCCGACAAAGTCGTAGTCAAAGCTATGATTTTTCCAGCAGTCATGTATGGATATGAGAGTTGGACTATAAAGAAAGCTGAGAATGATGACCCTATATGTGAGACAGCAAAAGAGGCACAGATATAAAAAACAGACTTTTGGACTCTGTGGGAGAAGGTGAGGGTGGGATGATTTGAGAGAATAGCATTGAAACATGTATATTACCATATGTAAAATAGATCACCAGTCCAGGTTCGATGCATGGAACAGGGCACTCAAAGCTGGTGCACTGGGACAACCCAAAGGGATGGGATGGGGATGGAGGTGGGAGGGGACTTCAGGATGGGGTACACATGTACACCTGTGGCTGATTCATGTCAATGTATGGCAAAACCCACCACAACATGTAACAAAAAAAGAAAAGAAAAGAAAAGAAAGCTGAGCACTGAAGAACTGATGCTTTCGAACTGTGGTGTTGGAGAAGACTCTTGAGACTTCCTTGGACTGCAAGGAGATCAGACCAGTCAATCCTAAAAGAAATAAGTTCTGAATATTCATTGGAAGGACTGATGCTGAAGCTGAAATTCTAATCCTTTGGCCACCTGATGCGAAGAACTGACTCAATGGAAAAGATGCTGATGCTGGGTAAGATTGAATGCAGAGGAGAAGGGGACATCAGAGGACAAGATGGTTGGATGGCATCACTGACTTGATGGACATGAGTTTGAGCAAGCTCTGGGAGTTGGTGATGGACAGGGAAGCCTGGCGTGCTGAGGTTCATGGGGTCGCCAAGAGTGGGACACAACTGAACAACTGAACTGAACTGGTGATATGAGAGTGTTTGCCAGGACTTGGGATTTACAGACAAGGGCCAGCTTTGGCTTGCTGACTCAAGGTGCATCCTCTTGGGAGGTTTGGATGAGAGCAGGGAGGAAGAAGGACAAACAGGAGGATTTGTATTTGGTGGTGCTGGCAAGGCAGCCCATGAGGGGGCTCAACATGTCCTAGAAGCCATGGTGCTCTGAACCTGTGGCTCCTACAAACCCAGTAAAATGACTCCCCCAGAATCTGCAGCCCCACAGCCTGGGGTCTCGACTAGTGAGCACCTCAGCAACTATAACAGGATCTCTCAACCCCAGAGGAGCCCTGGAGAGTTCCGGGACCTGCCTGAAGAGGCTGAGGTACCTGCTTGAGCACAGAGGCATCTGTCTACCTTCAGCTCACGTGTCTGTGCTAAGTCACTTCAGCTGTTTCTGACTCTTTGTGACCCTATGGACTGTAGCCCACCAGGATTCCTCTGTCCATGGGATTCTCCAGGCAAGAATACTGGGGTGGGTTGCCATTTCCTCCTCCAGGGGATCTTTCTGACCCAGGGATTGAACCCATGTCTCCTGTGTGTCTTACAATTCAGGAGGGTTCTTTACCATTAGCGGCACCTAGGAAGCCCAGCCCCAGCTCAGAACTCTCCAAAGCCAGGAGCAGAAGAAAAAGAGTGCTGGCCTGATCACATCTGAGAGTCACTTACCTAAAAACAACATTGGGGCTTTTGACCTGACATCCTCTAGGGCTTGCTAACAGTCTGGTGTCATTTCTCAGCAACTGCTCCTCCACTCGAAAGAGTTTGCAAAGGAGAGAAGGGAAGAGGAGGAGGGAGGAGGCTGGCAGGGATGTAGCAGGGACAGTGGGAAGGTGCCTGAGGGGAGGGGCAGGCAGGCAGGGTGACAGGGAACTGACTGACGTCAAGATTGGTGTCTGCTCTCTGTGGCATTGGCTGCATGGCTCCTGGGCTCAAGGCAGCTTGGTATTCTGGCCCGGCTCCTGTCGGGCAGGCTGCAGGCTGGTTGGCACTACTCTCTGGTTGCAAAAGGTTCACTGCCTATTCCAGTTTGCCTGGAACAAAAAGGGTCAGGCAACACAGCTGTGCATCCTTGTGAAACTGTCTAATTTCCCATGTCAAGGCAGGATACCCACACTCCAAGGTATAATTAGGCTTTGGGCATGAGTTAGATTTCACAACTGAATTCTGAAAGTCAGCTCTCAAGGCTGTGTGTGCCCGGTGATGAAAGCTTCCCTCCTATCTCATCCCTCCTTCTCTCCAACATCTCCATTTATTGAGCACCTACTATATGCCAGGCACTATAACCCTGCTTATTTAACTTCTATGCAGAGTACATCATGAGAAACGCTGGACTGGAAGAAACACAAGCTGGAATCAAGATTGCCAGGAGAAATATCAATAACCTCAGATATGCAGATGACACCACCCTTATGGCAGAAAGTGAAGAGGAACTCAAAAGCCTCTTGATGAAAGTAAAAGTGGAGAGTGAAAAAGTTGGCTTAAAGCTCAACATTCAGAAAACGAAGACCATGGCATCCAGTCCCATCACTTCATGGGAAATAGATGGGGAAATAGTGGAAACAGTGTCAGACTTTATTTTTTTGGGCTCCAAAATCACTGCAGATGGTGACTGCAGCCATGATATCAAAAGACGCTTACTCCTTGGAAGAAAAAGTTATGACCAACCTAGATAGTATATTCAAAAGCAGAGACATTACTTTGCCGACTAAGTTCTGTCTAGTCAAGGCTATGGTTTTTCCTGTGGTCATGTATGGATGTGAGAGTTGGACTGTGAAAAAAGCCGAGCGCCAAAGAATTGATGCTTTTGAACTGTGGTGTTGGAGAAGAGTCTTGAGAGTCCCTTGGACTGCAAGGAGATCCAACCAGTCCATTCTGAAGGAGATCAGCCCTGGGATTTCTTTGGAAGGAATGATGCTAAAGCTGAAACTCCAGTGCTTTGGCCACTTCATGAGAAGAGTTGACTCATTGGAAAAGCCTCTGATGCTGGGAGGGATTGGGGGCAGGAGGAGAAGGGGATGACCGAGGATGAGATGGCTGGATGGCATCACTGACTTGATGGATGTGAGTCTGAGTGACCTCTGGGAGATGGTGATGGACAGGGAGGCCTGGCGTGCTGCGATTCATGGGGTTGCAAAGAGTTGGACACGACTGAGCAACTAAACTGAACTGAACTGAAGGACAAAACAGAAATTAGTAGTTTTAACTATTTGTTTAATTATTACAAGACATCTTGGTCACAGTTTCCACATTTTACCTCCTTCTGCTATAGACTGAGATAAGTCAGATCTTCTCAAATAATCTTAGAGTCAGAAAAACCTTTAGAGAACATTCATTTCCACAACTTTTGGTTACAGGTAAGGAAACAGAAGTGTAAAGAGATTAATATGCCTCTGCTATAACTTGTCTTTGTGAAAAAGATAAGAGCAAGTGGAAAATCAAAAACATGTCAGGAACAGCAAAGCTCGTCAGACAGTTCCAAAGTTAGGAATAAGACTTTATTAACAGAGAGAAATGAAAGCTAACCTTTGGCATAGCATAAAAGGAATCAGTGCCTAGAAATTGAAATGGAGGAGTAATGTACAATTCTGTGATAAGTAATAAGTGTTTAAGAATATTCAAAGACTGTGGTCAGTTGCGTCTTTGTGGAGAGTTTAGTTTCTTAGTAAGTCAATCTGTATATTTTCATTGAGTATTTTCTTGAGGTTCATATTGGTGTTGTAGGAGAGTCAAAGGGCTTTCCAAAATAGCTCCCAGCAGGCTAGAGATCAAGAAATTGAACTTCTAATTATATTTTGGCCATTGAGTCTGTGAACCTGAGAGAGTCATTTCTTCTCTTTGGGTTGTTTGTTGTTTCCTTCTTTGTTAAAATGACTATTTGTCTTTTCACGAAATCATGAAATGGTTGACTTTTGAAGTGGCTTGGAGCTCATCCTCATTCTGCAGGTCCAAAGAAATGAAGTGAGTCTCTAAAAGTCATGAAATTAGAATCAGATATGGCATCATAATCCTAGTCCTCTATGAATGAGTTTTGAGATTCTTCCCAACCATGAAGTCTTATAATTCCATGATTGAAATGTAAGATGGTATTTCTTCCCTGAAGGATCCCATAATCAAGTTGAAAGGACACTTAGCACACAGAAATAGTTATTATAAGACAGCAGATGAGCTCTCACAAGCAGAACAACAACTTCCACTTTGGCCATTTAGAGAAGCAAGCTGTTAGGAAAATCACTGAGATTTGAACTGATCTCTGAAAAAATGGTTGAAAGGAAAAAAATTATTATGGATGTAGGAAGGTAGCCAGAGAAAAGTTGTACACCTGAAAGCAGCCGGGACAGTGGCTGGGTCTGTCCAGCAGGAGTGGGTGGGGTAGTTCCTGCTCGAGAAGGGGTTATTGGTGTTCATCTTCTGTTCCTTGAGGCTGAAGCTAACATGAAAGTTTTTGAAAGAAGCAGGAGCAGAGTAAGGTGAAAGGAGAGGGATGTTTTAACCCTGTTTTTTTTCTCCCCAAAGTAAGCTGACATATGGCTTAAATTTTGGAGAGTGGTTTCAGGGAACTTGTGTAGGCGACTGAGTGAAAAAGTAGAAGGGAGAAAAAACATATGTTACTGAGCTGATCACCACTGTGGACAGTTGGGATGCAGTCTCACTAAGGATCCTTGGAGGAGCAAAGTAGGATCTTATGTCCCTGCAGGGGACAGGAGGGGGAAAATTCTGGCTCCATCCCTCATTAGTCAAAAGGTGCCTCCCTCTCGGGATATTATCCTGCTCACATGGCAGGAGTGTGCATGGAACAGGGCTGTGTGCTGCTCACAATCTTCTCATGTGGCTGTGGCAGGGAAAGTGGCGTTAGAATGAGAAAATATGTAGAGTGCAGGTGCTGTCTGCTTACTTCTCTATGTGCCTAATTTCTGTAGCAACAGCTAGAGTAAAATGTGGGCTATGAGGAAATGAGGCTGCTGGCCCAGGGCAAATGGATTTGGGATTGACATCCTCAGACCTAACTCTGTCTGGGTGGCTCAGAAAAAAAGAGCATTAAATCAGAGTCTGGAGTGGATTGAAACATAATGGAATTTCCCAGAAGGCTTAAAAAGGGGGGTGGGTGGGCAGAAATACTGTTCAGAGAAAATGATGCTAAACATGTTAAACATGTAATTGTTATTACATGATAAACATATAATAGTTCAGTTCAGTTCAGTTCAGTTCAGTCGCTCAGTCGTGTCCGACTCTTTGCGACCCCATGAATCGCAGCACACCAGGCCTCCCTGTTCATCACCATCTCTCGGAGTTCACTCAGACTCACATCCATCGAGTCAGTGATGCCATCCAGCCATCTCATCATCGGTCGTCCCCTTCTCCTCCTGCCCCCAATCCCTCCCAGCATCAGAGTCTTTTCCAATGAGTCAACTCTTCGCATGAGGTGGCCAAAGTACTGGAGTTTCAGCTTTAGCATCATTCCTCCCAAAGAAATCCCAGGGATGATCTCCTTCAGAATGGACTGCTTGGATCTCCTTGTAGTCCAAGGGACTCTCAAGAGTCTTCTCCAACACCACAGTTCAAAAGCATCAATTCTTCGGCGATCAGCCTTCTTCACAGTCCAACTCTCACATCCATACATGACCACAGGAAAAACCATAGCCTTGACTAAACGGACCTTAGTCGGCAAAGTAATGTCTCTGCTTTTGAAAATGCTATCTAGGTTGGACATAACTTTTCTTCCAAGGAGTAAGCGTCTTCTAATTTCATGGCTGCAGTCACCATCAGCAGTGATTTTGGAGCC
>SJYT01079988.1:4653-28038 GCA_006410635.1 Cephalophus harveyi | reverse complement strand
CAGGCGTTTGCGCTGCTTTTCCGCTGGGGGAGTTACTGTTGGGCTCGTAATCTGTTGATTTTAGTTATTTATTTTTCCTTCCTGTTATGTTGCCCTCTGTGCTTCCAAGGCTTGCCCCAGACTCGGCAGCGAGAATGTTTCCTGGTGTTTGGAAACCTCTTCTTACGAGTCTCTTCCCGGGACGGAGCTCCCTCCCTACTTCCTTTGTCTCTTTTTTCATCTTTTATATTTTTTCCTACCTGTTTTTGAAGCCAATGATCTGCTTTTCTGGGTGTCTGATGTCCTCTGCCAGCATTCAGAAGTTGTTTTGTGGAATTTACTCAGCGTTGAAATGTTCTTTTGATGAGTTTGTGAGGGAGAAAGTGGTCTCCCCGTCCTATTCCTCCGCCATCTTGGGACCCAAACAGTAGTTTTAGTTTTTTGAGGAACCTCCATACTCTTCTCCATAGTGGCTGTATCAGTTTAGATTCCCACCAACAGTATAAGACAGTTCCCTTTTCTCCACACCTTCTCTAGCATTTATTGTCTGTAGATTTTTTTGATGATGGCCATTCTGAGTGGTGTGAGATGATACCTCAGGGTCATTTTGATTTGTATTTCTCTAATAATTAATGATATTGAACATCTTTTCATGTGCCTCTTGGCCATCTGTATGTCTTCTTTGGAGAAAGGTCTAGGTCTTCTGCCCATGTCTTTTTTCTTTTTTAAATTTATTTTTTAATTGGAGGAAATTGCGATGTTGTGTTGCTTTCTGCTGTGTCATTGTTTTATTGGCTTGTTTGTTTTGATATTGGGCTGTATGAGCTGTTTATATACTTTGGAGATTAATCCTTTGTCACTTGCTTCATTTGAAAATGTTTTCTCCTATTCTGAAGGTTGATTTTCATCTTGTTTATGGTTTCCTTTGCTGGGCTGAAGCTTTTAAGTTTAATTAGTCCCATTTATTTATTTTTCTTTTTATCTTTCATTACTTTAAAAAAGATCTCACTGTGGTTTATGTCAAAGAGTGCTTTTCCTATGTTTTCATCTAAGAGTACTATAGTGTCCAGACTTATATTTAGGTCTTTAATCTGTTTTGGGTTTATTTTTTTGTGTATGGTGTTAGTGTTCTAATTTCATTACTTTGCATATAGCAGTCCAGTTTTCCCAGCACAACTTATTGAAGAAACTGTTTTCCATGGTATAGTCTTGCATCCTTTGTTATAGATTAGGTGACCATAGGTGCTATCTCTGAACTTTCTATCCTATTCCATTGATCTGTATTTCTGTTTTTGTGTCAGTACCATACTGTCTTGATTACTGTAGCACTCTAGTATAGCCTGAAGTCAGGGAGTCTGATTTGTCCACTTTATTTGTTCTTACTCAAGATTGCTTTATCTATTCAGGGTCTTCTATGTTTCCATACAAATTGTAAAAAATGTTTGTTCTAATGTGAAAAATGCCTTTGGTAGTTTGATAGGGATTAAATCTTTAGATCACTTTGAGTGGTATAGTCATTTTCACAATATTGATTGTTCTAGGCCAGGAATGTGGTATATATGTCCATCTGTGTCATCTTTGATTTCTTTCATCAGTGTTTTAAATTTTGAGAATACAGGTCTTTTGCCTCTGTAGGTAGGTTTATTACTAGGTATTTGATTCCTTCTGTTGCAATGGTAAATGTGATTGTTTCCTTAATTTCTCTTTCTGGTCTTTTGTTCTTGTATAGGAATGCCAGAGATCTTTGTGTGTTAATTTTGTATCCTGCAACTTTACCAAATTCATTGAGCTGTAGTAGTTTTCTTGTAGCATCTTTAGGATTTTCTGTGCATAGCAGCATGTCATCTGCAAACACTGACAATTTGGGGTCTTCTTTAGCCTTATTCTTCTGATTGCCATGGCTAGGGCTTCTAAAACTATGTTGAATGATAGTGGCAAGAGTGTACATCCTTGTTTTTTTCCTTACCATATAGGAAATGCTTTCAGTTTTTTTGAGAATGTTGTTAGTTGTGGGTTTGTCATATGGCCTTTATTATGTTGAGGTATGTTCCCTTTATGCCTACTTTCTGAAGAGTTCTTTTTTTAAATCATAAATGAGCATTGAATTTTATCAAAAGCTTTTTCTGCATCTGTTGAGATGATTAAATGGTTTTTATTCTTTACTTTATTTTTATTTTAATTATTTAATTTGTTTAATTTGTTAATGGTTTATCACATTGCTTTGCATATATTGAAGAGTCTTTGTATCCCTGAGACAAATCCCACTTGATCATGGTATATCATAATTTTAATGTTATTGGATTCTGTTTGCTAGAATTTTGTTGAGGATTTTTGCATCTTTGTTCATTAGTGATTCTTTTCTGTAATTTCTTTTTCTGTGATACCTTTTGTCTGGTTTTGGTATCAGGGTGACAGTGGCCTTGTAGAATGAGTTTGGGAGTGTTCCTCCTTCTGTAAATTTTTGGAAGAGTTTGAGAAGGGTAGGTATTAGCTCTTCTCAAAATGTTTGATAGAATTTGCCTGTGAAGCCATCTGGTCCTGCACTTTTGTTTATTGGAAGATTTTTTTAATTACAGTTTCAAATTCATTACTTGTGATTTGTCTGTATATATTTTTATTTCTTTGTTCAGTCTTGGAAGGTTGTACCTTTCTAAGAATGTGTCCATTTCTTGCAGGTTGTCCATTTTATTGGCATATAATCACTTGTAGTAGCCTCCTATGATCCTTTGTACAGTGTCAGTTGTGATTTCTCATTTTTCATTTCTAATTTTATTGATTTTAATCCTCTCCCTTTTCTTCTTAATGAGTCTGGCTAAAGGCTTATCAGTTTTGCTTATCTTCTCTCATAGAACCCACTTCTACCTTTATTGATCTCTGCTGTTGTTTTCTTCATTTATATTTCATTTATTTCTTCTGTGATCTTTATGGTTTCTTTTTGCTAACTTCGGGATTTTATGTTCTTCCTCTAGTTGCTTTAGGTGTAAGTTTAGGTTGTTTATTTGAGTTTTTTATTGTTTCTTGAAGTGAGACTGTATTGCTATAAACTTCTGTCTTTGAACTGCTTTTGCTGTATCCCATAGGTTTTGGGTTGTTGTCTTTTCATTGTTTATCTGTTTTTATGTATTTTTTATTTCCTCTTTGATTTCTTCAGTGATCTCTGAAGAATAAAATTAGCTTTATTTAGTAGTGCATTGCTTAGCCTCCATGTGTTTGTGTTTTTTATAGTTTTCCTATGATTGGCTTCTAATCGCATAGTGTTGTTGTTGGAACAGATGCTTGATATGATTTCAATTTTCTTAAATTTACCAAGGTTTGATTTGTGATCCAAAATGTGAACCATCCTAGAGAAAGTTCCATGTGTACTTGAAAAGAAGATATGTTCTGCCACTTTCAGAAATGTCCTTTAAGTATCAATTGAGTCTATCTGGACTGTTGTGTTTCCCTATCTGTCTATGGCTTACTTTTTTTTTTCTCTTAGAAGAAGAAGAAGAAGAAGAAGTGAAGTCGCTCAGTCATGTCTGACTCTTTGCGAACCTGTGGACTGTAGCCAACCAGGCTCTTCCATCCATGGGATTCTCCAGGCAAGAATACTGGAGTGGGTTGCCATTTCCTTCTCCAGGGGATCTTCCTGATCTAGGGATCGAACCCAGGTCTCCCACATTGCAGGCAGATGCTTTAACCTCTGAACCACCAGGGAAGCACTGTTGGGTACATGCTGCCGCTGCTAAGTCGCTTCAGTCGTGTCTGACTCTCTGTGACCCCATAGATGGCAGCCCACCAGGCTCCACCGTCCCTGGGATTCTCCAGGCAAGAACACTGGGGTGGGTTGCCATTTCCTTCTCCAATGCATGAAAGTGAAAAATGAAAGTGAAGTCGCTCAGTCGTGCCCAGCTCTTAGCAACCCCATGGACTGCAGCCTACCAGGCTCCTCCGTCCATAGGATTTTCCAGGCAAGAGTACTGGAGTGGGTTGCCATTGCCTTCTCTGGTTGGGTACATAGGTATTTACAATTGTTATGTCTTACTTTACTTTACTTCTAGGATTGATCCCTTGATCGTTATATAGTGCCCTTCCTTGTCTTTTGTAACAGTCTTTATTTTAAAGCCTATTTTGTCTGATTTGAGTATTGCTATTCCAGCTTTCTTTTGATATTTGCATGAAATATCTTTTTTCCATTCCCTCACTTTCTTTCTATATGTGTTCCTAGGTATGAAGTCCCTATGTCTTGTAGAGAGAATGTATACAAGTCTTGTTTTTGTATCCATTTTGTTTCATGTCGATTTCATTTTGGTTGGAGCATTTAATGTTTATATTAATTGTTATTATTGATATGCATGTTCCTATTACCATTTTTTAATTGTTTTGGAATTGTTTTGTGGGTCTTTTTCTTCTCTTGTGTTTCTCATCTAGAGAAGTTCATTTAGTATTTGTTATAAACATGATGTGTTGGTATTGTATTCTCTTGGCTTTTGCTTATCCATAAAGCTTTTGATTTCTCCAAACATGAATGAGGCCTTAGTTGGTAGAGTAATTTTGGTTGTAGGTTTTTCTGTTTCATCACTTTAATTCCACCACTCCTTTCTGGCCTGTAGAGTTTCTGCTCAAAAATCAGCTGATTACCTTATCGGGATTCCCTTATATGTTTTTGCTTTTCCTTTGCTGCTTTAAATATTTTTTCCTTGAATTTAATTTTAAAAAATTTGATTAATATGTGTCTTCACATGTTTCTCCTTGGGCTTATCCTGTATGGGACTCTCTGTGCTTCCGGTAATTGGGTGACTATTTCCTTTCCCATGTTAGGGAAGTTTTCAACTATAATATCTTCAAATACTTTCTCAGATACTTTCTCTTTCACTTCATCTTCTGGGACCCCTATATTTCTTTTTATTGCTTTCAAAACTCATTATTATGGGACATGAGGACATGGAGTTGACAGAATTCTATTATTCTAATCTCTGAATTAGAGTAATAATATTCTCATGTCTGGGTAGGGCTGTCTTCTTACATAAATCTTCACACTTGAATATATAATCGTCAGACAGTCCACATTCCATGTCATGTCAATGTCACTGGTTGAAAACATTCTTACTGACTCACCTTCTTTAAGGGACCTATAAAGTGTGAGATTCAAAGAAGTATAAAAATGTAAAAAAAAAAAGAAAAAACAAAGAATGTACAGTTTGGCTAAATTTTAGAACCCAGTGTATCTGCAGGAATCACAAAATCATAAGAACCACTTTTTCATTTAATTAAAATGATGAAGTATTTAAGAGTTGACACCTCCTTAGAGGTGGTAGGTGCTACAGGCATGCAATAATTTTATTAATAGTTATACTGTGTTGCAGATGTAAATTGACTTAGTCTGAGTTCAATGTGTATAATGGCAACTTATAAAAAGTTATAGCAAGTTCTCAAAATCCTGGCCTATATCTTATTCTGAATTTAGATGGCTGTCCCCATTGAGAAATCATTAGATCTAAAACTGATTCAAGAAATGGCATCTTTCTTTGTTTTTGCTTTTGTATGGTTGTCACTTCTTAATGATCATATATATTTTTTTAAAAATTAGAAATCATCCAGAGTAAGCCAATCCATCTCATTTTGCACATTGGAAAATGAGGCTCCAAGATACAGCTTGGTAACTATTCTGTATGGCTTGTTCCTAGAATGTGAGCAAGAACCCAAACTCTATGCAGGGACCTTGCTAGAGTGCTCCCTCACCCTCCCAACATATATGTTTAAGTATTCATACACATTTTAGCCATTCTCCTTGGCAACTTTTCTGCTCACACATAGTTTACCTTTATCTATAGCTATAATTATCTATCAAATATTGTTCTTATATGAATACATTAAGTTTGCCAAATGTTTACATACTTAAATATGTGTAAGATGAGCATACTTATGTATTTATCTGCTTTTAAATACTTATCAACTTACCTGTTTTCTAGAAGATGCATTTATTTATATATTTAATCTTATCACACAAAGTATCCTTGAGGGAAACATTTAAGTCACCTGCAAATATAGGCTAATGAAATATATTCTTAAGATTAACACATATTAAATATATATATAATGTCCCTATGCATATAGGTATACAGAGGAATGCATGCACATTACAAGCCGGCTATCAAGAAGAGTAATAAAAATGTTCATTTTGCTAAGTAGCACTCTATATCAAAGTATATATCCTTAAATTTAGTTCACACAGATATTTCTAGCACCTGTTTTCTTATAGCAGATCTGCAGAGCAAGCCAGCTAGTAGGGTTTACTTGGATTCCTTGGGTTTACTCTGCCTGCTTGGACATTTGCAGACTCTAGGGTACTGTCTTATGTGCACAAAAAAGTCCACATGTTGGATTTATTGAACTTCAGTGCTGAGGAATGATAAAAAGCTCAGACCCTGTTCATTTTTTTCCATTTTATTCTATAAAAACTAAGCACAATAATGAAAATACTCTTTGTGACTAAGTTAAAGGCAAAGATAGCAGAACAGATTTAAAGGAATCAGGAACCCATTCCCTGCTATGTAAAAGAATAGGCATGATTGTTCAGAATACATTCATTTTCAGAGGAAAGGGCAAGGAAAAAACAGCCTTGAAAGGTGTACGTGTTGATAATTCCCCCATATAGACACATCTCTCTAGTTAAAGCACCCAGAGAGAAACAGAGACCCCAGAGAGCGAAGAGGGCACATTCTGGCTCATAGGGAAATGTTTTCCTAGAGATTGTTTGTGAGAGATGACATTTCCATTTTGAACTGAAAGGGAGGAAAAGTTGTTATTTAAGTGAAGGTAGTGAAATTCTTTGATAACAAAATCTGGGGGTTTATAACTGATGTGGAAAATTTGGAACCATCTCAAATGTTAGTTGTGATTATGGCATTTTAACATTTTAAAAATGCCTAAGTGGAAGAAATAATTCCTTAGTGGGTTTGAATAAGTTTTGATTAAGGTTACCACTACTGTATAACAAAAAGAGAAGAGGGCAGCAGATGACGAGATGGCTGGATGGCATCACCAACTCACTGAACATGAATTTGAGTAAACTAGGAAATAATTAAGGACAGGGAAGCCTGGCATGCTGCAGTCCATGAGTCTCAAAGAATTGGACATGAGTGAGTGACTCAGAAACAACAACAGATACTAAGAGAAGACATATTTTGGTTGTGTCAGGCTGCTGTTGCCTCTCAATATCCATTTTCACTTTCTTTAGTAATAATAATATCCCAGCTCTTATTCCTGTGCATTACCACTGTAATGAATGCAGAATTTATAGACTGCTTGCTGTTCCCTGTGGCTTGTACCTAAAATCTGGCCCCTGAGAAGTCTACCATTGTCGGGGGTGGTCCTGAGAAGGCCCCTTAGAATAAGGCACCTGCTTTTGCATTTCCCACCTCCTTCTTTATGAGACAGACACACAACAGCTCTGTGTCTAGCAGCTATCAAAGATTATAGAGATGCAGAAATTTGGAAGCCTGATTTCCTGTCAACAGCATGAAACTACTTTGCCAGGAGTGGACTGCCAATCTGCAAGAGGTTTTCACTGTAAAATGCTCTTTCTTGTTTTCTTATTTAAGGGTTCCCTCCCCACTTGAAGGCATACCCATCCTAGTGAGGTGTTACTGTTGATATCTTAAAAGATACAACACTTACAATCAGATGATGATAGTTCTCTAGCAAGTTCATAAAACAATATAAAATTTATATTTTTATGGGGCTTTAGATTTTGAGTTGGAGAAGGCAATGGCACCCAGCTCCAGGACTCTTGCCTGGAAAATCCTATGGACGGAGGAGCCTGGTGGGCTGCAGTCCATGGGGTCACAGAGTCGGGCACAATTGAGCGACTTCACTTTCACTTTTCACTTTCATGCATTGGAGAAGGAAATGGCAACCCACTCCAGTGTTCTTGCCTGGAGAATCCCAGGGACGGGGGAGCCTGGTGGGCTGCCATCTATGGGGTCACACAGAGTCAGACACCACTGAAGTGACTTAGCAGCAGCAGATTTTGAGTTAGGTTACTCATGATATCTTTAAACTCCATATTCAGTCACTATGGGAAACTGGCGGTAAAAATATGAAAATGCACTAAAACCTTACAGATTCTGTTTCCCTGGAATAAATACCCCTCAGAAGGGAAACTCAAGTCAAATCTGAATAATTTCCTGTTTGTAGTATCAAGAGGATTCATTCTAGCAGATAAATCTCAATTATCACAGCTAGAATTTTTTTCCTCTGGAATCTACTAAAAATACCATTTCTATTCTGTTGGTAATACCATTTAATTTTCAGTATAGTTGCAAATCTCTATAAATGGAAGGAATTGCCCTTACTTATAGATACAAATGAATTAGGTCATCATGCACAAAATACTATTTATATGCTGCTGCTGCTGCTAAGTCGCTTCAGTCGTGTCCGACTCTGTGCGACCCCATAGACGGCAGCCCACCTGGCTCTCCCGTCCCTGGGATTCTCCAGGAAAGAATACTGGAGTGGGTTGCCATTTCCTTCTCCAATACATGAAAGTGAAAGTGAAGTCGTGTCCGACTCTAGCGATCCCGTGGACTGCAGCCTACCAGGCTCCTCCATCCATGGGACCTTCCTAGCAAGGGTACTGGAGTGGGTTGCCATTGCTTTCTCCGTCCAGTAACTGGGATTAAAAAACAAATGCTGAATCTTGTGTCAAGACCCTAGACACTAGGATATTCGTGGATACTAATTCAATTTAATCATCAGGCATAATATATAATGCAAATGTTGACTAAAAAGATGAACAGTGTGAGAGTTCTACTTTTATTTGGGGCAGAATGAGGACTGCAGCCCAGGAGACAGCATCCCTGATAGCTCTGAGAGACTGCTTCAAAGAGACAGTAGGGGAAGGTCAATAGGAAAGATTTTGGTGAAGGGAGAGTTGAATGCAATCATGCCCTTATTTTAGGAAAGCTTTTTTGCTAGTGATGAGGAGCTCATGTCACCATGAAGGGATTTAGTGCTTTTCTAGATATGAAGAGATGCAAGGATTAGGATCATGAAATCATTTCCTGAAAATATCAACTGTCTAAAGATCTGTTCCACCAGTTTCCTAGGAGCAGAGTGCCTCCCTCTCCACCCTGAACTCCCTCAGGGGGTGTTGAAGGTCAACAGCTGCAGCAGCACAGAATTCAATTCCTGCAGAGGCAGATGGCAAATGCCCTTGGCAAGTGCCAATTTGTAGTTGACATTAAAAAGAGAAACTAGCTCGATACTAATGGGACTAGTAAAACAGTAAGATGTGGCTGTCTTATATGCAATTTGCCTGCCCCTATTAAAAAATGTCTTGCTAGAGATTTGAAATGGGTGCAAAAGATAAAAGGGATTTTTGGATCCGACTAATCTTAAATCTTCCTATAGTATGTTCACCATTATCATTAAGGTTGTTTTTTAATACCAAGAGCAGAAAATCTCCATCATTTCTGGTTTAACAAAGAGATCAATATTGTGATGCATATTTACATTTAAATTGACTTCAAAGGCCCTATCACCACTCAAGTGTTCCTTTTACTTAAAAAACTCTTATCTCCTTTTTAATTACTGTGATTCTTGTGTTATTAGGAAAGGAGTACAGTGAATTAATTAGTCACTTTAATGTGACTTTCTTAAAAGTTAATTATTAAATGGAAAATCAGGGCTGTCAGCGATGTATCAGCTTTTCCTCTTGATATTAATTTTAAAGTTGATATGTCTTAAAAAAGATAGTTGAATACTTCATGTTATATTAGTTTTATTGTTATTTGCATTCTAAAATTAGACTAAGTTTTTTAAACCCCTCCCTAATTCTAAGACTGTAAAGCTTCTTAAAAACACCCATTCAGTCTCTGTATCTTTATTGAAAAATTCTGTTTACTAGTTGTACCAAGGTAAGAATTCCAGAAAAAGTGGTGAAGGATTAATAGGCATGACATTTTTTTCTGTAGCTTTAAAAATAGTTAATTTTTACTTTTTTGGCAAATAAAAAACTAAATTCCTTAACATTCAAATAATTATTTCTGGTCATTCCAGTGATTCCTAATGCATATTTACATTTAGAAAAAAATACTTGTTATATAAAATGAAACATTTTTCAAGCTATGAGAACAATATTTAAAGAGAAAAACAAATGTGTATACCAGTGGTCCCCAACCTTTTTGGCACCAGGGACCAGTTTCATGGATGACAATTTGTCCATGGAGAGGGTTCAAGGGATGGTTTAGGGATGATTCCAGCACATTGCATTTATTGTGCACGTTATTTCTATCATCATTACATCAGCTCCACCTCAGATCATCAGGCATCAGATCCCATAGGTTGGAGACCCTTGGTGTAAACAATGAAATTTTTTGTTTCTTGACTTTTTAAAACAACTTTACTGAGGTATAATTTATATGCCGTAAGTTCTCCCACTTGAAGAATAGCAATTCAGATGCAATAATATTTAGTAAATATTGAGTCATGCAACCATTTCACAGTCTGGTTTTATTTGCCAACACAAAAAGAAGTAATAATGTGGCCAAGGACCCAGGTTATTTCACATGATATTAATAGAAATCCATGTGAAAGAAAAGTGTAGTCCTGGAGAGATGGGAAACAATCTTCACTTGATAAATCAGTATACCTAATTAGAAGTTGTACTTCAGTGAATGATGCCAACTTAAATTTTATGAAGAAAACCTTATGGCCAATTCTCGTGTAAAGATTAAAATTTAAAAAATAAAATCAAATAGCAGACTCCTGCTTTCCAGTTCTTCATGTAACGAGCTTGGATGGGGCCACTGTATCCTAACAATAAGCAGAAAGCTGAGCAGACTGGAAAATTAGCAACTCTTTTTTGGTTCTGTAAGAAAAGTAGCCATGTACAGATGTGAGAGTTGCACCAGAAAGAAGGCTGAGCACTGATGATGCTTTCGAACTGTGGTGCTGGAGAAGACTCTTGAGAGTCCCTTGGATTGCAAGGAGATCCAACAAGTCAATCCTAAAGGGAAGCCTGGAGTGCTGCAGTGCATGGGGTCTCAAAGAGCTGGACACAATTTAGCAGCTGAACAACAAGAAAAGAAAGAGGTGAGGTCAAATCACTGCCCTCAAGATTGAAGATACTGAAGACTATGATGAGTCAGGGCTTCTCAGAACAGAGATGCAGAGGCAGAAACATTCTGGGAACCTGGGTTGGGGCATTGTACTTGATGAGCTGCTGGACGTTTAGTGCAGTCAACTCAAGTTTTAAACACCAGGCAAACCCAGGCACAGGCGGGTTCAAATAGTATTGTGAGATTTACCTCTGGAACTTGACCAGATTCCCCTCAGACTTCCTGGGGGAAAGGGAAAAAGGAAATGTTCAAAATATACCTGGGGGCACTCTTCTTCCTATCAAATCCTGCTCTCAGAAGAAAATGGTTAGATCCTGACTTCTGGGTGTTATCTGACCCTCATGTACCTTCAGAAAGGCAACACCCACCTCCAGTATTCCTGTCCCACCTGAGAGGGGAGGAAATACCTGAGAAAACTGTCTTACCTTCCAGAGGCCTGTCGGGCTCCCTGACGACTGAGACCTGGTTGCAGGATTATAGAATGCGCCCCCTCCATGCGTATCTTGTTGTGCTTAGTCACTCAGCCGTGTCCGACTCTTTGTGACCCTGTGGACTATAGTCTGCCAGGCTCCTCTCTCCATGGGGATTCTCCAGGCTTGAACACTGCAGTGGGTTGCCATGCCCTCCTCCAGGGGATCTTCCCAACCCAGGAATCAAACTGGGGTCTTCTGCATTGCAGGCAGGTTCTTCACCAGCTGAGCTACGAGGAAAGCCCCCTTGCACATCTTATCACCATGTGACCAAAGGCTTGTTTATGGGCTTCCATGGTGACTATGAGAGTAAAGAATATGCCTGCAATGCAGGAGACCCAGGTTTGATACCTGGGTTGGGAAGATCCCCTTGAGAAGGGAATGGCTACCCACTCCAATGTTCTTAGCTGGGGAATTTACCTGTGCAGCATGTCCAGTGAGCAATAAAAAATTATAGGGCAGACGAAAAGCAAAAAACACTGTGAATAGGCAGAGCAAGCATCAGAAACAGATATGGTAGGGATGTTAGGAGTTATCAAAGCAGAGATTTCAAGCAACTATGATTAAAAGAGTGAGGGCTCTCCTAGCTCAAGTAGACAGCTTACAAAGAGGTGAGGATCTTAAGAAAGAACCAAAAAGATATGCTGTTGCTGCTAAGTTGCTTCCATCGTGTCTGACTCTGTGTGACCCCATAGATGGCAGCCCACCAGGCTCCTGTCCCTGGGATTTTCCTGGCAAGAGTACTGGAGTGGGTTGCCATTTCCTTCTCCAATGCATGAAAGTGAAAAGTGAAAGTGAAGTCGCTCAGTTGTGTCCGACTCTTAACGACCCCATGGACTGCAGCCTTCCAGGCTCCTCCGTCGATGGGATTTTCCAGGCAAGAGTACTGGAATAGGGTACCATTGCCTTGCTACTGCTGCTGCTGTGGCTAAGTCGCTTCAGTCGTGTCCGACTCTGTGCGACTCCAGAGACACCAGGCTTCCCCGGCCCTGGGATTTTCCAGGCAAGAACACTGGAGTGGGTTGCCATTTCCTTCTCCAATGCATGAAAGTGAACAGTGAAAGTGAAGTCGCTCAGTTGTGTCCGACTCTTAGTGACCCCATGGACTGCAGCCTTCCAGGCTCCTCCGTCCATGGGATTTTCCAGGCAAGAGTACTGGAGTGGGGTGCCATTGCCTTGATAGAGATTTATAAATATATATAAAACAAATGAACACATTTCATGGGCTTATTACTGATTAGTAGACTGGACATAGCAAAGAATTTCTGATATGGAGACTGTATGAAAAAAAATCCTCAAACCTAAAAGTAAAGAGAACAAAAACTGTAAAAGCTAGAACAGAAGATCCAAGGACTAGGAGATTAACTGCAAAAGGCCTACTATTCTGGTCATGGGAATACAGGAGGAGAAGAGAGAAAGGAAAAGAAGAAATATATGATAAAATAATGCCTGAGAATTTCCCAAAATTAATGTCAGGTATCAAACCACAGATCCAAGAAGCTCAGAGAATACCAAGCAGGATAAATACCAAAATAATAAAAATAACAAATTAAAAGACAACTATACATAGCTCATAAACCATAAAGAACTTGCCTAGACAAAAATAGGAAAATACTGATCTTCTGTGTATTTAATATATTCCTACTTTATAAATGTAATTTTATATAAAAATGTCAAACCCCAAACCTCAAAATAGTGAAAAATGGTATATTTAATGAGATAGTCCTTTTAAATTATCACATTAAAATAGAGGTGAACAAGTGTTTTTATTAAACAGTTAGTGTTCTGATTTCTGGCTCCCATGAGACCCCATGGCTGTTGATAAATGAAAGAGCCCTAATGCACTTTTAATTGATTCTACTTGAGATGGTTTGTGCACCTGGTGAAATGCTGAGCAACATTTAAGTGGTGTGAATCTTCAAAAATATAAATTGACAAGCAACTGCCTCCAAACTCTAGTTATTAAAACAAGCTGATTCACACAATTCCAACACCTCCGCACTTGCACCACTTGTCTGCTTGTCATTTATTCTTTTTGTAACAAAGTAGATAAAAATAAATTAACATTTCATCTTCTAACTTTGCATTTATAGACTCTGTCCACGTGTCTTATATTATTTCGATACCTCTATTTTAACATCCTGCATAAAACATGATCTAAAGAAGGAAATGGCAAACCATTCCAGTGCTCTTGCCTGGAGAATTCCATGGACAGGGCGGCCTGGCAGGCTACAATCCCTGGAGTCAAGAGAATTGGACCTGACTGGCTAACACTGTCTCATTTCG
Organism: Cephalophus harveyi; assembly: GCA_006410635.1. Taxonomy (NCBI): domain Eukaryota; kingdom Metazoa; phylum Chordata; class Mammalia; order Artiodactyla; family Bovidae; genus Cephalophus; species Cephalophus harveyi. The sequence goes on along the minus strand of SJYT01079988.1, from coordinate 14,201 downwards.
CAAAGAAACATGTAAGAATTTAAATAGGATGTTATGAACAGCTTCTAAATACATGGACATTTTTCTTACAGATGTCAATTCAAACATTATGAATATATTTGGGTTCATTGGAATGTGATTTATAAATGGAATTGGAAAATATGTGCTATCTTGTGTAGATTAGGTAGGGAAATCTCAAAAACAATTAAAAGTGTAGGTAATAATAGGAAACACCAGATAAATTGCTTTGATATAGGTTTGAATTACAGAGAAAATCCTGAGAAGCAAGACGAGGTGTCTTGAGAAAAATACAGGCTAGTTGACCTAGACAGAAAAACCTGGAAAAAAGAAGTCCACACAGGAAAGGCTCGATAAACAAAATAGTGTAGGGGCTGGCCTGGGTTTCTGAACACATGGTGGATAGCACCCTCAAAGGTGCTAAGAGTGGAAAGATGGAATAACTTGATTGAACAAGCAGAGAAAGTATTTCAGAGAGACTATCTTTACCAGCTGAACCTAACCAAGCAGGTTTCTATGATTAAAATATCTATTTATGGCTCATAGCACACTTTGTCCATCAAAAAAAAAGAAAAATGGTTTCTTATCCTCTAAATAAATAACTGCATGAAAGATAAAAAAAATAAATACTACACCTTCTAAATTTGAATTTATAAATCTGGTAATGTGTATTGTGGACCTCTATTAAAATATGAACCGGGTAAACACATAAGAAGAACTGAGATGGAGTTGATATTCCTTAAGGTTCACTTTTCTCTTAGGGTAGAGAGAGCTCTGCATGAAAACAGCTCTCCCAATGCAGGGAAATAATTTCTACTTGATTGTTTATGAGGCTGACACTGTTTACAGGCTTCAAGCATTTTAGCATTTGATTAGACAGGTACATAAAAGAAAATGTAGGTGTATTGCTTGATGACTATTATTGGATGTTTTTATATACCATTCAGTGAAATGATGGAAATGCAGTTAAATTTCAGAAATGATCTGTTATGACTGCATGAAAAGAACAGATGGCAGGTACTGTGTGAATTCATACTGATGCTTCTGAAGGTTGACAATGACTGCTCAGTTTCAGGTTCTGAAGTAAACAGTAATCTAATTACCAAAATGCCTGCCCATTACAATGGGAGAAAGTGCAGTGGGATAGAGAGACTTCATTTCCAGTAACAGCTGCAGACGCTAATCGAAGCAAACGGAGCTAATTAAAACTGAAATAGAATAGAGCAGTGACCAAAAAAATAAAAATAAACTGTAGGATAACAACCACTGAAAAATGGACTCCTTCTGACAGAGATAGCCAAAAATATCATATATAGAGGAATAAAGAGTATCATATTAATAAGTGAGTGAAATAGAATGAACAGTAGTCTATAGGTAGGAAATTCTTTCAAAGAAAGAAACAATACTCATTACAGAAAAAATTTTGAAGGTTGAAAATAGCACTAATTATAGCTAGAATTCTATAAGTATTGAGATCATCAGAAGGCTTTAGAGAGTCATAAGAAGAGAGAGGCTTCAAGAGAGTTATGCAAAGAAATTTCAAGTCTTCAATAAATAGCCATGCAATTCTCAATTAGATTTTCTGAAACCGTGATATTCAAATCATGGATTGCAGATTGATGCTGGTCCTTCAGTAAGATAAGGAATTTGTGCCAGAATATAAAGCAACTAAGTTTGGTGTTTCAGTTCAGTTCAGTTGCTCAGTCGTGTCCGACTCTTTGCGACCTCATGAATCACAGCACGTCTTACTTCAGCTCCAAAAGTATATATATAGTAAGAGTTTATTGATAAGGAAATTAGTATGTTGATTTACATCCTAGAAGATCCCTATCTTGCTGCAGAGAGCGTTTAAGCAGTTGGCTCAATAGTAGTACCTTTAGAATTCATTTTACTTTGTAATGACAGTAATAATACTGAAATATAATGCTCCTTAAAATATTGTCTTATTTTTAGATAGCCGATTAATGCTTTAGGTATTGTAGCTTTTGTTACCCATCAGGGTTTATTTCAAAAGCCCCATTATGTGGTGTAAAGAAGCAGGATGAGTAGTAAGAGACAACTTTGTTGAACATGTGTATCTGTTAAAGCCCAGTCAAGAGACAAAAAACACCACCAGTATCTGAACTGGAAATTTAGAAATTCTAAACTTTTATGCAGTATAGAAATAGGAATAATTCCCTTTTAGGTAACTACAAAGAAAACTATTAGGATATGTAACAAAAAAATTTTTAAGAAAATATTGACCATGAGGTCAAGTATTCCTGATACCTTTAACTTCAAAAGTCAGCATCATTGAAGAATAAATAGTTTCTCAGAGAAAATCAGAGTGATATTTTCAGTACTGCCTCCCAGATAAAATTTAGTAGCTTTTTAGATTTTCTATGCCATACACTGAGCTTCATTTTTAATAGATTAGTATTTCCCAACCTGGCAATTATTCTCCATCTGCACTTTGCTTTAGTCGGAAGATCCTACTACCTAAGGTCACTGATTCTAGATCCAGCATTCATTATATGAACATTCGTTATATGAACTCACTATCTGTTTGAAAACAGTCCATGACATTCTCAGTCCTTATACTTTTTAGCTACCTCAGATTTTGTACTGGAGCAGATAATTCATTCACAAACAGAAAACCTTCTATATATCTATTGTAAGCCATCATCAAGCCATACAAAATGAGTTTTCTATGACAGGATTTTTTGACAGAAATCTCCTTTGTATTTTTAATCCTCTTAGATTAGATATTATCAAATAAAACTTATGCTTATCAAATTAAGTACAAAAAGATTGTTTTGGTTATGCAGTCATTATGACCACATATGTGTAACACCTATTCCTTAACTAAGATACGTAAAGACTTGGATCACCAGGGTTTCTTTTGAAATCAGTTACTGAATGAACATGCAAGTATGTAACTCATTCTCACGATCTCATCTAACCACATAGAAAAGGAGTGTCCACAATCTTATTATAAAACTGAGAACACATAGGGTAACTTCCTTGTTCCAGTCCATTTGCCCAAGGCTCACACTTTGTTCAAACACCAGTTGTATTACTCCCTATTGATTTTTGTACATCAGCTTTTGATAAATTTACCATCCCCTCATACTCCAGTACTCTTGCCCGGAAAATCCTATGGACGGAGGAGCCTGCTGGCTGCAGTCCATGGGGTCGCTGAGAGTCGGATACGACTGAGTGACTTCATTTTCACTTTTCACTTTCATGCATCAGAGAAGGAAATGGCAACCCACTCCAGTGTTCTTGCCTGGAGAATCCCAGGGATGGGGGAGCCTCGTGGGTTGCCATCTATTGGGTCGCACAGAGACGGACACGACTGAAGTGACTTAGCAGCAGCAGCAGCACACTTCTTAAAGAATTTTGAAACTTTCTGAAGAGTTTGCATTCTGCAAATCAGAATAGATCAGAATAGATCGTGGGACTTTTAAGGTTCATATACTTTCTATGTCACATTATCCCCCATGGACCTGTGCCCTACNGAGCCTCGTGGGTTGCCATCTATTGGGTCGCACAGAGACGGACACGACTGAAGTGACTTAGCAGCAGCAGCAGCACACTTCTTAAAGAATTTTGAAACTTTCTGAAGAGTTTGCATTCTGCAAATCAGAATAGATCAGAATAGATCGTGGGACTTTTAAGGTTCATATACTTTCTATGTCACATTATCCCCCATGGACCTGTGCCCTACCATCATAGGGCAAAGTGTTGGACAGGTTATCCCACAGCTAAACTCACACTCAGAACCAAAATTCCCTTAGATTTCCATATTGACCTGTATGATGGGAGATACTATACTCACCATAGACAAGTGGATTTTTTGTTTTTACCCACGATGATAATATGTGGCCACTGCTATAGCCATTGTAAGCACAATACAAAGCAAGAGAACCTGTGGTGTATCACTAGTGGTCATTATGTTACAGGAACTGGAAGAATAGCAGTAGAAAAAGACAGTAAATAGGGGTAATTATCTCTCCATGTAATCAAGGCAAAATGCGTGTGTTAAGTAATGAATTCTGAGCATTTAAATAATTCCCAGAACTTTCCCATAGAATATTTTCTCAAAGCATTCCTTCATCTAAAAATCTGTCATCTTTTTAAACACAACAGAATTTAGAGGAGTATTTTGAAGTACTTTTTGGATACATATTAGGTGGGTTTCACTGGTGGCTCAAATGATAAAGAATCTGCCCAAATGCAGGAGATGTGGGTTCAATCTCTAGGTCAGGAAGATCCTTTGGAGAAGGGAATAGCTACCCATTCTGCTCTTCTTGCCTGGAGAATCCACAGATAGAGAAAGTTGGCAGTCTGTAGTCCACAGGGTTGCAAAAAGTTGAACATGACTGACTATTACTAACAGGTGCTTTATAAGGGGCTTCCCAGGTGGCGCTACCAGTAAAGAACCTACCTTCCAGTCCAGGAGACATAAGAGACATGGGTTCAATCCCTGGATTGGGAAGATCCCCTGGAGGAGTTTAATGCTTTAGGTATTGTAGCTTTTGTTACCCATCAGGGTTTATTTCAAAAGCCCCATTATGTGGTGTAAAGAAGCAGAATGAGTAGTAAGAGATAACATTTGTTGAACATGTGTATCTGTTAGAGCCCAGTCAAGAGACAAAAAACACCACCAGTATCTGAACTGGAAATTTAGAAATTCTAAACTGTTATGCAGTATAGAAATAAGAATAATTCCCTTTTAGGTAACTACAAAGAAAACTATTAGGATATGTAACAAACAACTTTTTAAGAAAATACTGACCATGAGGTCAAGTATTCCTGATACCTTTAACTCCAAAAGTCAGCATCATTGAAGAATAAATAGTTTCTCAGAGAAAATCAGTGATGACATTTTCAGTACTGCCTCCCAGACAAAATTTAGTAGCTTTTTAGATTTTCTATGCCTTACACTGAGCTTCATTTTTGATACATTAGTATTTCCCAACCTGGCAATTATTCTCCATCTGCACTTTGCTTTAGTCGGAAGATCCTACTACCTAAGGTCAGTGATTCTAGATCCAGCATTCATTATATGAACATTCATTATATGAACTCACTATCTGTTTGAAAACAATCCATGACATTCTCAGTCCTTATACTTTTTAGCTACCTCAGATTATGTACTGGAGCAGATAATTCATTCACAAAGAGAAAACATTTTATGTATTTATTGTAAGCCATCATCAAGCCATACAAAATGAGTTTTCTATGACAGGATTTTTTGACAGAAATCTCCTTTTTTATTTAATTAATCCTCTTAGATTAGATATTATTAAATAAAACTTATGCTTATCAAATGAAGTACAAAAAGATTGTTTTGGTTATGCAATCATTATGACCACATATGTGTAACACCTATTCCTTAACTAAGATACATATAGACTTGGATCACCAGGGTTTCTTTTGAAATCAGTTACTGAATGAACATGCAAGTATGTAACTCATTCTCACCATCTCATCTAACCACACAGAAAAGGAGGGTCCACAATCTTATTATAAAACTGAGAACACATAGGGTAACTTCTTGTTCCAGTCCATTTGCCCAAGGCTCACACTTTGTTCAAACACCAGTTGTATTACTCCCTATTGATTTTTTTATATCAGCTTTTGATAAATTTACCATCCCCTCACACTCCAGTACTCTTGCCTGGAAAATCCTATGGACGGAGGAGCCTGCTGGCTGCAGTCCATGGGGTCACTGAGAGTCGGATACGACTGAGTGACTTCACTTTCAGTTTTCATTTTCATGCATTGGAGAAGGAAATGGCAACCCACTCCAGTGTTCTTGCCTGGAGAATCCCAGGGACAGGGGAGCCTGGTGGGCTGCCATCTATGGGGTCGCACAGAGTCGGACACGACTGAAGCGACTTAGCAGCAGCAGCAGCAGCACACTTCTTAAAGAATTTTGAAACTTTCTGAAGAGTTTGCATTCTGCAGATCAGAATAGATCATGGGACTTTTAAGGTTCATATACTTTCTATGTCACATTATCCCCCACGGACCTGTGTCCTATCATCATAGGGCAAAGTGTTGGACAGGTTATCCCACAGCTAAACTCACACTCAGAACCAAAATTCCCTTAGATTTCCATATTGACCTGTATGATGGGAGATACTATACTCACCATAGACAAGTGGATTTTTTGTTTTTACCCACGATGATAATATGTGGCCACTGCTATAGCCATTGTAAGCATAATACAAAGCAAGAGAACCTGCGGTGTATCACTAGTGGTCATTATGTTACAGGAACTTGAAGAATAGCAGTAGAAAAAGACAGTAAATAGGAGTAATTATTATTTTTTGTTTTTACCCACAATGATAATATGTGGCCACTGCTATAGCCATTGTAAGCATAATACAAAGCAAGAGAACCTGCGGTGTATCACTAGTGGTCATTATGTTACAGGAACTTGAAGAATAGCAGTAGAAAAAGACAGTAAATAGGAGTAATTATCTCTCCATGTAATCAAGGCAAAATGCGTGTGTTAAGTATTAAGTAATGAATTCTGAGCGTTTAAATAATTCCCAGAACTTTCCCATAGAACAGAGATTTTCTCAGAGCATTCCTTCACCTAAAAATCTGTCATCTTTTTAAACACAACAGAATTTAGAAGAGTATTTTGAAGTACTTTTTGGATACATATTAGGTGGGTTTCACTGGTGGCTCAAATAATAAAGAATCTGCCTAAATGCAGGAGATGTGGGTTCGATCTCTGGGTCAGGAAGATTCCTTGGAGAAGGGAATAGCTACCCATTCTGCTCTTCTTGCCTGGAGAATCCACAGATAGAGAAAGTTGACAGTCTGTAGTCCACAGGGTTGCAAAAAGTTGAACATGACTGACTATTACTAACAGGAGCTTTATAAGGGGCTTCCCAGGTGGCGCTACTGGTAAAGAACCTACCTTCCAGTCCAGGAGACATAAGAGACATGGGTTCAATCCCTGGATTGGGAAGATCCCCTGGAGGAGGGCATGACAACCCACTTCAGTATTTTTACCTAAATCCCATGGGCAGTGGAGCCTGGTGAGCTACATTCCATAGGATTGGAAAGAGTTGAACACGACTGAAGTTACTTACCATGCACACACAGGTGCTATGTAAACAAGATGAAATCTTTGTGTTATTTGTTATTATTTAAAAAAAAGACACAGAAGCAAATTTATTGATGTTAGATATTAGAAACCTAAACCAACCAAGCAAACCTCATCATAGCATGGATTTAATGAGGCCCATTTACGAAGCTTCCCTCATTGCTAAGTTGGTTAAGAATCCGCCTGCAATGCAGGAGACCCTGATTCAATTCCTGGATCAGGAAGATCCCCTGGAGAAGGGATAGGCTACTCACTCTAGTATTCTTGGGTTTCCCCTGTAGCTCACCTGGTAAAGAAACCGCCTGCAATGCGGAAGCCCTGGATTCAATCTCTGGGTTGGGAAGATCCCCTGGAGAAGGGAAAGGCTACCCACTCCAGTATTCTGGCCTACAGAATTACATGGACTGTATAGTCCATGGGGTTGCAAAGAGTCAGACACGACTGAGTGACTTTCACTTCACTTATTTACCAAGCAATGTTAACTGTTTTGAAGTGTTTCTGGCTATGTATTAGGTGGGCCTCCCTTGTGGCTCCGACTGAAAAGAATCTGCCTGCAATGCAGGAGACCTGAGTTGGATTCCTAGGTCAGGAAGCTCCCCTGGAAAAGGGAATAGCAACCCACTCCAGTATTCTGGCCTGGAAAGCCTCATGGCCAGAGAAGCCTAGTAGGCTACAGTCCAGTTCAGTTCATTCAGTTCAGTCGCTCAGTCGTGTCAGAAGTCCATGGAGTCACAGAGTCAGACATGACTGAACAACTAACATACCGGTATGTATGTATTTACCAAGCAACTTCCAGCATCAGAATACACTGTGGTTTTACTGTAGCCACGGCAGTAACTGAATTACCTGGAACATCTCAAGCCTGCTGTTTCAGATTTGGAAACTTTGGGAAAGACTCTATAATAAACTTCTGATCTTTTTTTTTATTAAAGAAATGAAAACAGGATCAGAAAACATTAGTGATCTTCAGTTTAAGCTGTGCAGCTTCAGACCAGGTACTGTTTATAGTGACCAAGTCCATCACTTCATTGTGTCCTTATACGAAATAAAAAGAAAATGAAAAACAACTTGATACCTCTCCTCCATTCTGGGAAGACTTCTGTGGCATGCGTGCAGAAGATATATATTTCATAGAACAGGCTGTATCTCACCCCCAAATACTCTTTCATCTGCTCATCTTACATTTCCAGCTGCATGCTGGCAGTGTTCATAGCATAAATGGACATTTCTAAAATTACGTTGTTATGCATTTATCCATTCTCCACATAAAACTTCCTTTACTTGTTAGGTCTCCACCTATCTATCCTCATACATTTTATTGTTCAGTTGCTAAGTCATGTCTGACTCTTTTGAAACCTCATGGACTATATGGGCCTAAAATACAGGTTAATAATGTAAGCTTGGTATATTACTTCACTCTGTCATGTTAAAGTATTGTAAAATAATTTGAGTCAGTATTTATTGATGGAGGTAGCAAAAAAAAAAAAAAATTGTAGTATTTTCATTAAACCACCTAAACGAATAACAGCATGGAAGACTTCTAGCCACATAACTATTATCATCTGTTTTTCCCTCAGTAATCTACTCCTGGGACCCTGAGACGGGATAGGTTTTTTTACAACAAAGTTGCATCAATTACATGGGGACACTCTGCCGTTATTGAGTATAATAGAGTCAAGTGGATAAGTGTTGATTTAGGAGCACTATATATATATTCAGAATCAAAGGCACATATGTGTTCTTTATGGGCATTGCAATATAAGATTGGATTTTGATGTTGGTCAGATATTTTATCTGAAAACTGGAGAACTGGTGGAAAAGACACTTTCCTACTTGAGGATATAGGAAAACATAATAAGTGCAAATAACTGAAATAGTTACAATATTCTTCCAGTTCTTCATATACATAGTTTTATTCTCAAAATAATCTAAGATGAATTCATAAAGTTTGCCTCTAGATATAGAAATTAAGTTCTATTCAGTTCAATTCAGTCAGTCATGTCCGACTTTGCAATCCCATGAACCGCAGCATGCCAGGATTCCTTATCCATCACTAACTCCCGGAATCCACCCAAACCCATGGCCATTGAGTCAGTGATGTCATCTAACCATCTTAGCATCTGTTGTCCCCTTCTCCTCCTGCCCTCAATTTGCCCCAGCATCAAAGTCTTTTTCAATGAGTCAACTCTTCACCTGAGGTGGCCAAAGTACTGGAGTTTCAGCTTCAGCATCAGTCCTTCCAATGAACACCCAGGACTGATCTCCTTTAGAATGGACTGGTTGGATCTCCTTGCAGTCCAAGGGACTCTCAAGAGTCTTTTCTAACACCACAGTTCAAAAGCATCAATTCTTCGGCGCTCAGCTTTCTTCACAGTCCAACTCTCACATCCATACATGACCACTGGAAAAACCATAGCCTTGACTAGATGGACCTTTGTTG